>VKOC01024172.1:0-10039 GCA_009364415.1 Spea multiplicata | reverse complement strand
TTTTTCCTTAAAATACATCAATAAACGGACAATTATTGTTTTACTAAATCTACCTACAGAAACAGAACATCCAATGTTTGTTTCTCTAACCATGCAGTGTTAGAGGTATAAAATATATTATATATTTATGTTTGCAGAGCTCCACCTGGTGCCTAATAGCATAATAACTAAGTCACCTGCCTGTGCTTACCTGTCAGGACAGCTTCCATAACATAGATAGAATGCACTGATGGGGAGGAATAATAATGCACGCCACAACGGGGTGGAATCTCCAGTAAGCTGAGAATTAGATGCACTTTTATTATGGATTTTTAACATTTAGAAGATCTCGGTTTGGATCTTTTTTTTACATTAGCACGATATATTATAAGGGCTTGAACTTACTGAGAATGGGCTACTTGCAGAAACTAATTTAACGTATGGGGTTCAGCTGCAAACAACAAGTGCATGATGGGGTCTGAATTTTTTTCCATCAATTCCCCTTAACACTCTTTAAAATGCCACAAATGTCACGTATGAACTCTCCATCAATCCTCTTCAATAGATATCTAGTAAAAGAAGCACATTTCATTAAAAGAAATCCAGAAAAAAATCTGTATTTTTTATGTGTAAATTGTGCAAGCCTCTGAATTACAAAGTGTCCTTTTTACTACGTGTCACAAACCCCACTGGTGTATAAAAGGTTAACACTCTGGCCTAAGAGAAGGCCACGGAAACCATTAAGAAGGGCACCGTATCACAATCTAAATGTAAAGTAGATTGGAAGAATTCCACTTTTTGTCAAGAAGTAATAAAATGTTAGATTATGCATTAAAGAGGTCATGGTGTAGTAATAGAGGTCACGTACCTCTGTTTGTTTGGGCACAAAGTGACTGCTAAAAGCCACCGGTACATTTATTAAAGCGTAACCAGACTGCGCTAGGAGTGCAGAGCATTATTAACCCTGCTGTATGTATAACTTACTTATGAACACAGGGATAAGGGAGTTGACTTTAAGTCAGTTCTACTGATATATTTGAGTTGCTACCTTCTATTGGGTCAACCAAGAAAAACTTCTATGTTTAAAAACTTTAGATGGTAGTCTAGCTACAGAAGTATCTTCTATATCTTCTGTAACTAGACTTCCATCTAAAAAGGAGACCTCATTTTGAAGCCTTAAACTGCATATCATGTAGAACCTCCCTGACGAGTGGCACTCGGGGAGGATCACCACTCATGCTCCACCTTAGGTAAGCTACTGGCCAGAGAGATAAGCGACTCAGGCAGTTTTAGGCCAGTGGCCACTAAATGATGTACTCCGTATGTGGCCAAACATATCCAACCAGTGACTCCCCACTTCAACACACTAAAGGATCCAACCTGTTGGTGGAGCCGCAGGTAAAATGGGGGTTGTGGCTCCTTTGGGCACCAGCCCACCATGCATTTGCCCAACTTGCCAAATGGCTGGCCCAGGCCTCAGCAGCATACATGCCTATGACTGATTATGGAAAAGTAAAATGAGCTCTCCTGTAATTCTGGGGGAGAAATCCAACTTGCCCACTATTAACCTTGAATAACCTTTTCCATATACTAGAAATTTATCGTGTGTGATTCTTAACACACTGGACAGATTTTGCCTCCTTTATAAAGATTAGCAACAATAATTCCCTTTCTGTATGCATTTCTGAGACCAGAATAGAACATTGGGAAGTGTTTGCCTTTGGCTAGTTACATCCACCGATATAATCTTTACAATTTACAAAGAGATTGTATCAACATGACAGTCTTCTACATGTTTATTGACCTTGGCTTATTATATCATCATATTTTTGACAGTGTGTTTATCAGTTGTTGAACATTTAATTATCCGTTTAATTAAATGGGGGTGGCAAGCGCGCACACAATTTGTCTTGTAGAGATGTTGTGAATCATCTCATTGAGGATGACATCTAGCTTTAAGCTATCGGTTAAAAAAAGCAGAGAACTATAGGACATTTCATGTAACTGTCTGGTTTGCTGAGTCAGATGATGCTCGCACAGTGACACAGGCTAAAAAGCCAAGGTCACGATGAAGAGTTTCACTTTTACGACATGTAAACTCAACGCAGTAATTGCTGAGCTTTCATCTCCAGCCAAAGAGATCTATTCCCTCCATTGTCCTTGGAGGTTCCCATGACATCTCGGTTTCATAAAGTTTTGCTGAAAAACCTTCGACTGGATCTCAAAAACTAACAAATTATATACTGAGCTTTCAACATATTCAATGATGGAATATATCTTTTAACAAAATGGAGCTTTATCCCTCGCATGTGGGATGGACACTGTATCTTTTATTTATATAGCGCCAACAATTTGCGCAGCCCTTTATACAATACAAAGATATACGATATATATATATATTGATATATATACAATATATATATATATTAAGGAGAAGGATGGGGGCCGATAAGGTGCAGGTCACAGCAGTTTGAGGTGGTTGTAACTTAGTTTAGCCAGTGTTAGAAGAATTTAGAGGCGTAGACAGAGTGATGGTGATGATGGAATTGTTTAAACTTGTATGTATATCTTTAGATAAATAAACAAAGTGAGGTCTGTTAGATGAGGAGAATGCATTCATTAGAATAAAATCACAGAAATCTCATATGAAGTTCTGGTAAAGTTATGGGAATTCTATGGAGTGGTGGCCGACGGGGGTGCAGTTATTATTTTCGTATTTCATGTCTGTTAATGGAGTGTCTATGTAGGTTCGTTCTTAGGTTGACTTTCTGGACGGATTCTCCGATGCACGACATTTGCAGATGTATCGGTGTAGGATCCGTTGATGTTGTATGTGTTGTAATCGTGACGGGCAGAGTTTTCGTTTTAGGTTGGGTGGTTGTCTGAAAGCCAGGATAGGAGGTTCGGGGAATACTTCTTTTAACGTTGAATGCTCTGCTAGTAGGGGTTGTAAGTTTCTTGTAATTATAACCCTTTATTATAGGGTTATATGCAGCCACATTGGATTGTAATTAGGGGGACCACATCTGCCATGTTTTCCACGACACATATAATTTAAACATATAACTGACCAACCCAGATAAAATGCTGTCCTATAGGGGGATGTATAACTGACTAATTGCTTCCCTTCCATAAATCTATACATCCCACATACTGCAGGGCAGCTTTTTATCTGGGCTGGTCAGCAATATTTAAAAATTATATGTGTCCTGGAAAACATGGTCGGCGTGGTCACCCTAATTGTAAGAGGTATTCCTGGGGTGATCTGATTTTCTTTATAATTATCCTGGATTTGTAGCCCTTTCATTTGTGTTTTCAGCTGCTTATTGTGGTCCGCGGTGTCAGAGCAGATGCCGTCGTATCTGATGGCTTGGCTGGGAATAATCCCTTGCTTAGTGGGATGGGTGAAAGCTGGAGCGGTGGAGTGTGGTATCCCTCTGTGGGTTTTCTGTATACAGATGAGTGGAGCTTCCCACTGGTGTCCAAGGAGTCTACACACTCAGTAGAAAACTTTAGGTTTCATTTAGTTGGTGGATGGAATGAGTTACATGAGTTATGAAATGCTTTGGGTTTTTCTTCTCATTCTGTCTGTATAATGAATGTCATCTATGCAGCGATAATATTTGAAAGGTTTGTGGCAGTATAAGTATAGTGATTAGTGTATTGTAGTGCTTTCTTTGTTCACATCGCGGTTCCCATTAACTAAATGTACGAATCCTTGTTAAAAGTGAAACGGTTATGTGTGAGGATGAATTCCATTCATTTAGTTATTGTTTCAGGGCTATAATTATTATTTTTGGAATCAATAGCAGGCATAGCATAGCAGGCATCAATTCCATCCTGATGGGTTGTGTTGCTCTTTAGTGATTCTACATTCATGGTTGCTAAAATTGTATTGGCAGATCGTTTTTAGATCAGACTTGGTTTATTGAGAAGGTCAGTGATGTCCAGACCTAGTTGTTTTGTGGACAAGGTTTTTTTTATCATTCCAGAGATCTGTTTTGCTAGTGTATCCTTACCTGTTATTACTGCTCTGTCTGGGTTTGCTAGTTTCTTGAAGCATATAGAAGACCCTCACAGCAGGGTTGGATGGTCTTTGCAGAGGTTTTGATAAGGTTCTGGAGCTGTGTGATATATTCGTTGGTGGGATCTGGGTTCAGTTTTTTTTGTAATAAGTACTTGTCGCTTTCCTTCTTTTATCTAGTCTTAAGTGTTCATTATCACTACTGCTTCGCCTTGTCTGCTGGTTTGATTGTGATTTGGGGGTTTATGCTTAGACTGTGAATGGCACATCTTTCCAGTTGTGTCAGTTGGTCTTTTTCTGCTCTGCTGTTATAAAAGACACTGTTCTCATACAAAAACTTTCTATACAGCTATCAAGGTTAGGTTCCTTACTGTTTTGGAGAGAAGTGTGTCTTCTTTTTGCTTGTTGTATAATCAACGTTTGTTGTGGTCCAGTTTAGTGCTGGGACAGAAGGACAATCCTTTGGGTAAAACAGATATCCCTGATTCTAACAGTTTATAGTCTGACACACTGGACAGATCCCTGGTTGGCCGCTGACCGTCACCGCCACACATCCACTTGATCTGACTCCAGCGGCAGATCGGGTCCGGCACGAGCATATCCAGCTGATGGCCGCAGTAAAATCATCAGACGGACTCTGGCAAGTGCAAGTGCGGTCTCGTCTCATCATTTTTATTGAGAGTTTTAACAAAATCTTAGTGTTTTAGAGCATATATTTGAGTTTATTAACGCTATAATCTGTCATTTTTGGACAAAGGAAATAGCACATTATGTTTCAAAGTGCAATGCATGAATGGTGGAAGTATTGCATTGTGAGACAGATATGTTAATGAGCCACAAGGTGATATTGAAAAGTATGAAAAAACATTGTGTTTGCAGTCACATTTTTCTGTGTCCACTAGATGGCGCTTATGAGCATATTTGTTAATGTATTTTATTCCCATAATGCATTGTTACAAGTGACTTCCATAAAGGATTGAATGGTCTTGACTTTAGAAGTCATAAAGTTATCCATGAGAATCATAAGCCATCTGATTAATCTGATTAAGAAAATTCAAGCTACAAACCCCTCTCTTAGTTCACAAGCAGGCAAAAGTGGTATGTAGGTGTATTTCTGTCTTATTATGAGTTTCCAGTCATGTGTTTTTTGATGTAATTGACTGTATGTCTGATTTGTCTTTCATATTTATCTTTATTTAGTTCTACGGTGTTGATGTAAATGTCCTAATTGGAACCTATGTGCATTAAACATCTGTGACATAAGAACCTCAGCCTTCTCATTGTGACTAAGGGCGGCATAGTAGAACACTTCACTGCATCAGTGAAGGCCTTGAGATGATAAAGCTGCATGCAGAAGACAGCCATCAAGAGATGCCACATGTTTGCTAAGGGAAGTATAACATTGGGAATGATCACAGTTAAATGACTGAAGCAGCCAGTGAGCAAGTAAAGGCTAAACAAGCAAGCACCTTTAAGTTAGTGCAATTAGCAGAAGAACTTGTTAACTGCTACTGAAGTTTAATTGTGCTGGAATTTCATATTTATTCTAAGGACAACAGTGGACATTTTTCTTTCACTGGATGGCTTTATAAGAAGCTATAAAGACTACATTGATAAGTAAATGTACATATGGTATGTTTAGAACAGACTAAATGCTAAACCTTTCTGAGTGTCACATTTGAGTATTTTTATTTTTTGCATATATCATTCAAGTGTGTTGACATTTATTGTTATGTTGCATTGCTACCATTGCTTGCACTAGAACGTCTTTACCTTTGAAAAATTGCATTACATAGTACTGAACAGATTTAGCATGTCAAACACAAGTGAAGTTAACCCTGCAGAGACCACTGCACAAGACATTGTCAATACACAGCAGGCTGATACAGATGATCAAGCTGAAGTGGCTGCACAAATGCAACAGCCTCAAGTGAGCACAGGTAATACACAGCTCCCAGACATTAGAAGAAGCCAACGTACACGCATACTCACTGAAAGAGGTAAAGCTCTACAAGACATCAAATTAAATGATCTAAAAAAGGATTTTGAACAGAAATATAGAAGATGGAAATATCACATCAATGGGTTGAAAAGAGCCATTAAGAATAGTGATGAAGCAGAATTGATTATTGAAGTTGTGAACATCATTAATGCCACTCAGTCGGAGGTCGACCATATTTATGATGACATAAGAAGTATCTCAAGCCCTGAACCTGAAATCCGGAGAAAAAATGACACGTGCTACGCAATCACCAGCACTGCAAATCTAAAGGCTCAACGCTTTCTCAATAACGATCTGGAAGACATACCCTGGCCTGATTCAGAGTCAGTTTTTGAAACCACTGTGTCCAGCATGATCTCAACAACCTCCAGTAAGCTAAGATCTGGTTCTAAGATGTCCAGTCAGTCTTCACTGCAGAAGAAACAAGAAGCAGCAGCAGAAGTAGCAGCCACGCAAGAGGTAATTAAAATAATGAATACACAACATCAATATGAGGAGGAAATTAGAAAACTTGAGGCAGAGGATGCAAGGTTAACAGCTGAGAGAGAAGCTCAAGAAAGGAAATAGAAGCTGAGAATGCAAGAAAAAGAGCTCTATTTGTTTCAGAAAGCAGCAGTATAAAAATTAAGTTGGAAAGGAAGAAGAAAGAAGTGGAACGATTGGAGGAACTAAAAAGGCACAATGCAGCACAAGCAAGGCTACATGTGTATGCTGAAAGTATCAAAAGTGAAGATGAAGAACAGCTCTCGGCTCCTCTTCCTCAACAACCAAAGGAAGGTTATGTTTCTCAACCAAGTGCTCCAAGTTCTCTTCCTCAGCCATTCCTGCTCACTCAAGCAAGGGCCTTTATCCCCCTCAAAAGGTTAAATTCACTCAAGATCCTATTTCTCAATCAGCTATATTTACTACCTCTCATGACGCTTCTAATGACCTTGTGAAAGCACTCGCTGAAGCAATTACAGCCAATAGGATTCCAATTCCAGAACCTGCTATTTTCTTTGGAGATCCTCTGAAGTATAATGACTGGAAGTTGTCTTTCCAGACATTAATTGACCGCAAGAACTTACCAACCCAAGAAAAGCTTTTCTTTTTACGCAAGTATGTAAGTGGCCCGGCAAAAAGAGCTATTGAAGGACACTTCATGGTTGGAACAGAAACCGCTTATTATGCTGCCTGGGACATACTTGATGACAGATTTGGAAATCCGTTTGTAGTTGGAAAGTCATATCGTGACAAAATACAAGCATGGCATAAGATTGCCACCAAAGACAGCAAAGATCTCCGTGAATTTGTAGATTTCCTGAGCAGTGTTGACTCAGCCATGCCTTATGTTCAAGGTTTACAAGCTTTAAATGACTGCGTTGAAAATCAAAGGATAACAGCAAAACTACCAGAGTGGTTGAGTTCACGTTGGAACAGAGCTGTCACAAAGTTCCAAGATGAACACAAAGCATTCCCTGATTTCAAATACTTTGTTGAATTTCTTAATAAAGAAGCCAGAATTGCATGCAACCCCATCACCTCACTGCAAGCGATAAAGCCAACAGAACAAGAAAGATCTAAGCAAACCGATCAAGATTATTTTAACTCTCAACGCATTCGCAATTCAAGTGCCAAAACATTCACTACTAGTTCCAGGGAGAATACTAGTGTCCTGTGTGCCTTAAGAAACATGGCCACACTCTTCATAAGTGCCGTAAGATTATGGAAAGACCAGTTGAAGAAAGAGTGAAATTTGTAAAGTCAGAGAACTTATGCTTTGGCTGCCTTAAAACCGGTCATAAGTCCAAAAACTGCACCTCCCGAAGTGTGTGTGATAAATGTGAACGGCGTCACCCAACATGTCTACATCAAGATCGGCAGAATAAAGATCAGGAACAAAGAGTTAAAACCGATCAAGAGCAGTCAAAAATCAATCATGGACCTACAGAAAGAACGGCTGAACTACAGAGGATACAAGAGTCTAAGCAAGTAACGTCCAACAGAGTTATTCAAGAAAGAAGTAACACTCATACCTCATCAATTATTCCAGTATATATCCCAACAATAGCCAAACCAAATAAAGAGATCCTAGTGTACGCCTTACTAGACACCCAGAGTGACACTACCTTCATATTAAAAAACACAGCTGAAATACTTGATATTAAGAGAGAGCCAGTCAAGCTCAAAATTTCTACAATAACTTCTAAAACAAAGGTTGTATCCAGCAACAAATTGAATGGACTACAAGTAAGAGGCATCAAGTCTGAAATAAGAATCAATCTACCAACAACTTATACCAGGGACTACATACCTGCCAATAGATCGCATATACCCACATGTGACACTGCAAGGAATTGGTCACATCTAGAACATCTTGCAGATGAAATGTCTCCTGAACTTGATTGTGAAGTAGGGTTGTTGATAGGCTACAACTGTCCTCAAGCTTTAATGCCCAGAGATGTTCTCAGCGGTAACGAAGACCAGCCATTTGCACAGAGATCTGTGTTAGGTTGGAGCATTATCGGATATAATAACCCCGACAGTGGCTATGAAGATGAAATTGGTGTGAGTCATAGGATTATTGTGAAGCAAGTTTTACCATCTGTTGACCCAGCTCACAAAATCAAGTCTGAAGTCTACTTTGTGTGTAGGAACAAAGTAAAGGAAATCATCACTTCAGCAGATATACTGTCACAAGAAGACCTACAGTTTCTAGCAACGTTAAAAGAGGGTATCAAACAAAACCAAGATGGACACTATGAGATGCCATTACCTTTTAAAGACGAGCGACCAGAATTGCCAAACAACAAGGCTTGTGCAGAACATAGACTCAAATGCCTAGAAAAACGTTTGAAGAAAGATGAGCAATACTATCGGAACTACGTCGCTTTCATGAATGACATGATAGTAAGAGGCGATGCAGAAAGAGTTCCAAAGATGGAGATAAACAGTCAACCATCATGGTATATCCCTCACCATGGGGTTTATCACCCCCAGAAACCAGGCAAGATCCGAGTCGTCTTTGACTGCTCAGCAAGATTTCAGAATACTTCCCTGAATGAACAAATACTGACTGGGCCTGACCTCACAAATACTCTGGTTGGGGTCTTGTGCCGTTTCCGGAAAGGACAAGTAGCCATTATGTGTGATGTGGAGCGTATGTTCCATCAGTTTCATGTTGCTCAAGAGGATCGAGACTACCTCAGGTTCCTGTGGTGGGAAGAAGGCAACATGGAGACCCTACCTTCAGTGTATCGAATGAAGGTTCACCTGTTTGGAGCTGCTTCCTCGCCAGGATGTGCAAACTTCGGGTTCAAGCACCTTGCAACACAAGGTGAAGGCAAATTTAATCAAGCTACAGTGAAGTTCCTTCAACGCAATTTTTATGTTGATGATGGTCTAGCAAGTGTAGACTTGGAGGCAGACGCTATACAGCTAGTGAAGGAAGCCAGGGATCTCTGCAATACTGGGAACCTCCGCTTGCATAAATTCATCACCAACAGCAAGAAGGTGATAGCTACAATTCCAAAGGAAGAATGTGCTGAAGGTGCAACTGACTTTGATTTGTCCCTAAGAGAGCCAAAAATAGAAAGGGCGCTCGGGGTCCAATGGTGCGTAACTTCAGATGAGTTTCATTTCAGAGTACTAGTAAGGGAAAAGGCTTTCACTAGAAGAGGAGTGCTGTCTACAGTTGCTTCAATTTTTGATCCTCTTGGATTTGTCGCTCCCTTCATTTTAGTTGGGAAAAGGATATTACAAAGGGTGTGTCAGGACAAGATAGGCTGGGATGAACCGCTTCCTGATGCCCTCAGACCGCATTGGGAAGCTTGGCTTCAAGACCTTCATAATCTGTCTTCAGTAAAGATACCACGTTGTTATGCGTCCAGGACATTTAAAGATGTTAAGCAATATGAGCTACACCATTTTTCTGATGCTAGCACGTCTGGCTATGGAGTATGTTCATACCTCAGAACTGTGACTAAGTATGGAAAGGTCTACTGCCCGCTTGTTATGGGTAAAGCAAGAGTTGCCCCAACACGGATAATAACAAT
>VKOC01024171.1:0-37816 GCA_009364415.1 Spea multiplicata | reverse complement strand
AGAGTGATGGGTGTTATGCTGTACCATTTCCAATATATTTTTCATTATATAATTATGGTCTAAAGTACATCATAACTCCCATCACTCTATACTGTTCCATACAGTGGCAGAGCTGGGAGGCAGAAGCTTTGCACCCCCACCGCAGGACTCCTGAAAGGTAAGTGAACTTCAAAGAGGGAGAGGGTAGATAGTTAGGAGGGGGTAGATAGGGAGAATGGAGTGAGATGGGGTACATAGGGCAATCATACTCCTATCATGCCATTATTAACTCATGGGATATAGTGGATGGAAAGGAAATACAGCAGAGGTGGTTAGTTTCTTTGTGTTATCATTCAATGGGTAAATTCAGATCTCTCACGAATCTGGTATCAAAATCATGAGTGGTGGCAGATTTGGGTGAATACAGCCAGGATTTGGGGGTTAATTTGATATAACTTATGTTAAGTGGTGAAGTTAGTAAATCCAGGCCTGGTGCTATTTACCCCTTCATGCCCACACCCTCCACACTGTCACAGCTTGGCAAGTAGGCAAGAAAGAGGAAAGAAGGCGGGCAGAAAAAAAAGGGGGTATGTTTTTCATTTTTGAAGTAATGAAAACATTGACCCTGGTGGGGGGATGGGGTCATTCAGGTAGCTTAAGACTTTGGGGTTACACACTAAAATGGAAATATTGAATTCCCTTAAACTATCTCTATGCATTACAAGCTAAAATGTCAAAACTACAACCATTGTTTCAGCACTGAATAACACAAAAGCAAATGTTGGTTCTTTGCCATTATTGGATACAATAAAAATCAAATTACAAATTTATTTTACCCCTTATGCATAACTTTTTTTATTTTTTGTACCCTTTGTGACAATGGCTGTTTTCATATTTATGCTGTGTTGCTGTTTAGCTGTGATTTTCTTCTCTCATTAAATGTATCCACACAAAGGGCTGTCTTTAGATACCATTATTTTGATATTTATTTTACTATAAAAAATTAAATCTGGTGGAAAATTGAGAATAAAAAAAATGGCTTTTATTTGAAAAACCTTTCACTTATTTACAAGAGCCAATGAAAAACACCTGCTAAATAGATTCTAATGTCCTAAGTTTAGAAATACCCAGATTTCTTTTTTTTTGCAAACTATAGGACAATAAGTACAATTAGCATATTGCTATTTCAAGACCCCTTTTTCCCCAAATCGGGTCATTCTGCTCCCATGTGCTATTTGGGAGATCTTTGAAGACAGCCAATTTAATTTACCAGATCAAACTATATATTTTTGAAAACAAGACGCTGCCTACTTCATGTATGAATTTACAGCTCCTGGTATATGCCACAGCCAAAAACACTCCAACATGTATTCAGCATTCTCCCTAGTACGGTGATACCACCAATGCATACGTTTGGTTGTTTGGGGGCTAAAAGGCCGCATTTGGGACATGAACATTCAGTTTTTGGAATTTTGACATTTGGTCATTCTGCCCCATGTTCTATCTGGCACATCTTTGAACCTTGCCAATTTAATTTACCCCATCAAATCATAGATGAACAACTAGACACCCAATTGGTATTTCAAATACCAGTATTTTTATTCTTTCCGTGCCTGGATACATAGTTATTTATATATTTATTTGGACTTGTACAGCAATAGTCATCAAGGGGTTAAATGGCTAAACAAACCAAAAACCAACACACAAACTAGGTAGCCTTTCAGTTCTGCAGATATTTGCCACAATTGCTTGATAAGTTTTTTTCCAGAAAAAAAATACATATCTGGAAAAACAATCTTGTCTTTATGTTTGTTTGTTTTTTGAAGACCTCTGGTCAACACTTTTGCTAAAGTACTCCAAGAGGCTATAACATTACAGATTTGCTGAGAGGCGCAGAAATCCTTCTCCACAAATTGAGGACAGCATCTCCCAAGTTCCTCTCTAATTGTGGGAGACTGTGTGCAAGAACTATTCTCTTTCTTATAAGTACCTGGATAACTGTGGAGAAGTGGACAAATAAAGAGGACAAGAACAAGAAGAGGCAAGAGAAGACGTAGAATGCAGAAGGTAGTGAGACATTGTGAGAAGCTAAATGCAAATGGGAATTCGGAACGCTCTGCTATGGTTTTGTTTGTTTCGTTGGGCAAATTAGCAAATGTTCATATTTGTGTGTATCCAAAACAAGTTTAGTGATCATTGGTGAACACATGCAATATATGAGAGAAGAGAGGAGAGAGAGAGAGAGGGGCTCGGTTTCCCTGAAAGTAAAATAAAAGCAATAAATGCCTTTTTTCATTTTTACATCCTTTATTGCATTTTAAAACAGTAAATGAAAGGTTAAGCCTCTTAAATGGTCTCAAAAAAGCTATCTGTCCATAAAAAAAATGAAAAAAAATCTCACTTTATCACCCCCACTCTTAGACATACTTACATAAATGTGTTCATTAATTTGTGGCAGCGTGCAAGTGTACATACAGTATGAGTGTACAGCAGCACGTAAGTGTACATACAAGTGAACTGTGTTGGTTTCCCCCCCAAAGGGTCATCTTATATTCAGGGCCTTTGTTTCTTCTTTCATTAAGATCCATAGTTTAGGGAGCGTCATATATTCAGGGTTGTCTTATAAATACAGCAAATACAGTATACATTTACACTGGACATTGCAGATTATAATTTTCTACATGCATAAACCTTTCTAATAATATCGAAGTACACGCATGATTCACTCTGTATTATAATTTAAATCTCAACTGGTTTAAATGCAGTGCTGTCTGGTTTATGGCACAATTCAACCCACAAAAGGTCAACAACTCACTGGATCGAGTACAACTCACATGACCAACACTACAGAGAATGCAAAGCACAGACAGAAATAGATTTAAGCCTACAAGTTCCCTGCAGTCTGTCTAGAGTAACATCCAGTAACTATTTTAACAAGGAAAATCACTCACACTAAAATTCATTTTGTATATGAGTTTGTTTTCTATAATTTTCAATTTGATAGACTGCTGCTATCATTATAACACATCATAAATTGCAAAAAGCAACAGACTATGAAGTGGATTTAATGAGATAAATATATTCTATGTAATTGACTTAATGTCCTTCCATATACTGAAGTAGGAAAGGATAAATAAATTGTTCCAGATTCATTAACTGAAAATCTAATTTATCTAATTACAGTGTACGGGAGTATTGGTATTTAAGAAGTTTTTAATATATTTATCTCTGACAATTGAATCCAGTCCAATATTGGGCTTATTCATAAGAGAAATTCAGAGACGACATGCCAAACATGGTGCAATTGTATTGTTTCACATAGCACTTTGCACCAGAAGTCTTTTATACAAACTTTGTAAAATAGTAATAATGGTACACTCATCACAGCAACCAAATTCCATACTAGTTTCACAATCAGCAGGTTAACACAAGACATCCTATAGACAAAAGTCACACTAATGGAACACGAAACAATAAAAAGTAACACCATAAAGGCAAGTATCTTGTGCTAAAAAAAAACCCCCACATACAAAGTGTTATCACTAATTTGAAAATAGCAGCATTTTAATTTAGGATGCCCTTGTGACAAATAAGTAAAATGGGATCATTAATGTAACTTTTTTCTTAATCCAATTAGATTTTTTTTTTAACCATACTCTTACACACGCACACATATTGGCAGGGGTCTACCATAGCTGTTGTCATATAAGATCTGCATATAGCATTTAATCCCATTAAATAATGATATATTACACTTAAGGAAACCTAAAACAAAGTAAAATGTCATAATTACTGAACATAAATACAGTTTATTGTTAGCAACAATAAGATCTAAGTACCATGTGGGGGGTGAACGAGCTGACCAGACATGTGTGGTTTTGTTTTAAATACATTCTTCAACAACTTTAACCCCTTAATAAATTATAAAGTGTATTGCTATAGCTTTCCAGTGATTATGTAACAAAACTTCCATCATACCTTTAAAAAATCAGTACATTCTTTATGATAAATGTGCAGACTACAGTGATGTGTGTTAGTAGTGAGACTCAATTTTTTGCTATTCCTGAAACATGACAGCTTTATGCAAATTGTTTTGTTTTGGATGGCAAAATGCAGTTGGGTCAGCCATACATTGGTTGCCCTGGCCAATATCTAATTGGTTAACTCGTGACATACAACCAAAATTAAAATTCATTTTAATACTGACAAGCCAACCTGACATTGTCTTCGGTACTTCCTTTACTGTCTTATTGAAAACTATCCAAGGAAATGTAACTAAAAATTTGCTTGTACAAATTTACAATTAGAAATACATTATTATACAATATAAATCAAGTAAGGTTGTGCACATTTTCATAAAAATGAACTATGCACAGTATTTCTTGTTTAAATCCGTTTGTTCCAGTATTCTATTTAACTATTTATCATAGAGCTAAACTTTCTGTAGAAAATTTGATGAACTAATATATATGTTCTATACCATGCTCATCATCTATACCAGGTAAAATGCATATATTCAAATTCATATTAGTTTTATGGATTAAAAACCTCAAAAAATACATTATATACAGCTCTTTTCTAGGTAAAAAAAAAAAAGTATATCCAACTACTCCCATCCCAAATTATATTCTTGTAGTGTTATCTACTATACGTACATTACATTATATTATATATTTGTTTTGAGCCACATCTCACCAGTTTGACATACATTATATGCAGCAGTTACAACACCAACAATACAAGCAGAAAGGTCTTTTTCCTTCTGAGATGATTAAGCAGGCAGCCTGGTATGTTGCTGTAGCATAAGATGGTTTCCAATTTGCATTAAAAGAGGCTTTTTTTTAATTATTATTACTACTTTGCAGTTAGAGGAGGAACAGTCACACATAGGGGAGAATGCCATATTGGAAAATGGCCATGATTCCTGCGCTGAACAGTCCGGCAACAGGGACTGTCACAAACCATGCTAGGAAGATGTTGCGGAATAAACGCCAGTCGACAGCTTTACGTGATCGAATCCAACCGACAGCCACCACTGATCCAACCTTAAGTGAGCAAGTGAAACGATGAAAACAAAAATGGTATTCAGCAACAAAAGAACACGCAAAGTAAAAAAAATGGTAACAAGGACACATTGTTGGTCTACGTTAAACTAAAAGGACCACAGTGAAACTAACTAAAATAAAACCTGTATATTTACATATACTGACTGAAGTTCAGATGCCCTGCTGCTTTTGAAAACTTCTACTTGTCAAAAAGACAAGAACATTAGTTCCTCTAGAACAAATTTGTTCACACAAGCAGTCTTCAGCAACATTTTTTAAGTTCTGCACTTTTTGAGCGGCAATCTAGGAGTTAATAAAGATCGAGAAGTGGTCTTATCAACATAGTAAACAATGGAATGGACAAATGGGTTCATATTGCATTAATTGCTATGGTGATAAATAAAAACAAAAACTGTCAAACATTGCATCAGTTTCACAGAGGTAAAAAAAGCTAACGTTATTTTTTTAGTATTTTGTGAATATCAACAATAAAATTCTTCATGTAGGACAAACTGTCATTTTTGCTATGACATGGAAATGTATTATTACTAAAGTAATTTGGCTTACAACAGAGAATTGTAGTTAGTTTTGCTATAACTAAGGTTATTGAATTTAAATGTAAAAGTAAAGACAAATGTTCTACTGACATGAATGTACAAAACTAGCTACAGTGGTGATTTAAGATGCATGTTTTAAATATATTGATGTTTCTTATTAAGTATTAGTAATGAAAAGCAATGAAGCAGTTAAATGAAAGCTTGTTAGATATAATTGGTAAGCAGCAGTAGTTTGTGGTAAACTAATGATGTATGCATTTTGCCTTCAAAAATGAAGCCTATATATACCAAATAATGTACTAAAATAATATGCAACATAATCTGCAATATTGAAAACATCTGTGTAGGCTGGAAAAAATGTTTTCACGGTTGTAGATCAGCAACCAAAAATATGCCTTAAATCAGTTAAATTGTGCACACTGGGCAGAGGGGAGGTATGCTCCCTTAAGTTGCGAGTTACGAGTTCACAATGGACTTCAAATGCCCTGAACATTTATTGAAGGCAATTGCAGAAATAGGATCAGTCTATTGTCAGCCTAGCACACAAAAATAATGGATTGTGTATGATGACACTAGAAACCCCAATACCTTGCAATGAGTGGAGCTTATTGGAATACCCACATTAGATGCTACTAGTACAGTTAGCGCACACATAACTTCAATGCAAAATCCACTGTGAAGAAAAAAAAAATGAAAAAGGAAGAGAACCTTTGAGGAGTGAAGGTTACAAGATGGAAACCATATGCCATGCAAGCATGCATCAAGTGAGGTGGATGGTGGATAATAGGACAGCACGTAGTCCAATTGCTTCAGATCAATTTTAGTGGTATAAGCAGCATTAAACCAAAAATGGCCCGCAGAGAGAACTTGGATTTAACACAATTACTACAGATGTGAAAACATTATATATCCAGATTTTGGAGATCAGTTGTATGAAATGTTCATGAGGACAACTGGGGGCTTCCCAGGATGCTGGTATATGCCCAAATCCAAGTAATACCAGCATTCAAATAAGATTGACATTTGCTACAGTAGCAAAGGTTTTCCCAGAGATCTCTCTGCCAGGTGCTCTCATGCCTCTAATCATTGATCAGGAACTGCAGAAAAAGAAAGTGGATAGTCCATGCTACCTCAAGCTGCAGTCTCATGGCAAAGGCATACCTTGCAGTGTGTGGTACTGATAGGAAGTCCAATATTGGAAGCTACCACAACTGTGAACGCCGAAGCCAACTCAATAGTGAATCCACTGCAGGGAGCATAAAAAACACTTTACAGTCACACATTTATGCATCAGCTTACTCCTGCTGAACAGCATGATAAAATCCTTACCATTAAATCCTTTTAAATTCTTGCTTCAGCAATTGACACAGAGAAATACGGCATTACTAACCAAAAATCACAAATACATGTACTTTTGGGGCCAATATAATTTTTGTAGTACAAAGGCTTATTGTGCCCCTCAAAGATAAGATAGAAAGCATACAATTAGGTGATCCAGAGATGTTGGTAAGTTAAGTTGTACTGGAAGTTCAACTGTAAGTTGAAGTTAATATGTAAACTGTAATTTTCTTTACAAGGGTAAACTTGATTATTCAAGCCCAGAGTGAAGATATTCATTCATGCTCTTGTATAACAGGGTCTACAATATTTGCCTTAAATACATGCATGTCGTTATCACTTCCAGTTAGTGAAGAATTTACAGATAAAACTGTGGTCACTTTGACCACCGGTAAAATCATCAATAAAACAATAGGTCCCTAGATTTAATACCCTGCAATATTCACGCATCTAGTAGTTAACGATCACCTAGCATGACTTTGAGGTGATGCAGGCCATGTGTTCACCATGTATAAAATGGGAAACCAAGCTTTGTGCTCTTTAGACAAGATTATGGCAAGACTGATTCACCAGACTTTTGCTTACCTGGATGGTGTAATAGGGGTAAGATCTTTTCCCATTGTCTGGATTACACGCCGACCCCACACCCACAAACCAGCACAGATGCCCACTCCTCCATATAACAGCAACCACACAGGTGTTGAGGCCTCCTGCATCACCCCTCCTTGCTGGTAAATCAGCCATAGAGCAACTAGTGGACCAATAGCATTGCTGTGAGAAAATAGTATTTATTTAATGCACTAAGAAAAGTAACCAACAAAACCACAACAGCAGCAAATGAACTGTGATAGATGACATCTTAAATTCTTTTTTTAATATTCAGTTATAATATCTTTTTAGGGAGCATCACTCTAGGCACTAGGTGCAGTAAACCTTAAGTGAGTAATGTTTTATTCTTTAGAGACTTCATTCATATGCAACAACTCCTCCTCCTGTGACTTGCCTCATCTAAACATTATGAAAATTTTATTCATTTAATCGATTAGTTGGCAGATTATTTTTTCGATTAATCGGCTTAAAAACAAATAAGCATTTTTCGTTTATTTAAAATAATGTAATGAACAAACTAGGTGTTAAAACAAACCCAAGAATAAAAAACTTAATTTACATTAATGTGTCATTAACCTATTATCTCTATCACAATTGCATTTCTCTAATTGCCTTCTTATTTTACTGACATAATAATAAAAGCTATATTTTAAAAATAAGAACCCAAACACAGTATTTCTCAAACTAGGTTTCAATACTAAAATGTTTTTATTAGTAATATTAATTCATATGTAAACTATTTTTTCATATTTAATAAAAAAATGAGAAAAATGCATTTCTTGTTTTTATTTCCTTTATTTGTCCCCCCCCAATTATGCACATCTGAACCCCAGGCGTGCCACTCTGCTGCCCAAAATATGCTTACATCTCCTATATGCCACTTACCCTATATGCCACTGTGCCCCCTGATATTCCACTCCACCCCCATATATATGCCTTATACCTCCCTATATGCCACTTTAACCCCTTATATGACTTATATCCCCATGCCACTGTGCCCCCCTGATATGCCTTATATCCCCTATATGCACTCCACCCCCAGATATGCCTTATACCTCCTATATGCCAATGTGCCCCCCGATATGCCTTATATCCCCCTATATGCCACTGTGCTCCGTTATGCCTTTTGCCTTCCTATATGCTACTCTGCCCCACAGATATGCCTTATACCTCCCTATACGCCACTCTGCCCCACAGATATGCCTTATACCAATATGTCATATCCCCATATGTCACTGTGCCCCCTGATATGCCTTATGCCCCCCCTATACTCCTCTGCTGGCCAGCACTTTCGCTAGAGCTTCTATGACTGAGCACCGGAAGGTCATGTGACGCCATCATAGAAGCCCCAACGGAATCGGAGGTTGTCTGCGTGCATAGTACAGACGCCCGCCGGCTGCCAGAGAGGATGATCCAGGTGTCCTGCAGAGATGCGGGGGATCTGGATCTTAGTGTTATGCGATCTCCATTTGAGGTCAGATTATAAGATGAAAGGTATTTTTCAAATGCTCTGAAAAAACCCTTATCTTATAGTTGCTAAAATCGATTCAACTAATAGATAATGAAATTTAACGATTTTCATTATCGATTATGTATTTTATTGATTAGTTGTTTCAGCCCTAGAGTAAAATAAAAACAAGTGTGAGAGTAATCCTACCTGACATCATTTCCGCCATGTGCAAAGGACCCAAAGCAGGCTGTGAGAATCTGTAGGAAGTGGAAGAGGAGGTGGACTTCCGACTTGTCCTTTTCTTCTTTGTCTTCCTCTAATGAATCATCGGGTGGTTGGTTTGGATCACACATTTCTGTAGCAAGCTTCATCTCCACACCACCTTCCTCTGCCTCTATTTCTGCTTCTGCCACTGCATTGCAGTAGCTCGAGTAGCTATCGTAACGTATACGTTTTTTAGAGTAAGACACAGTGTCTCCCACTAGCTTTTCGCTGTCCTCAGGTGTGGCAGGATCTGATGCTTTGAAGGTAGAGTGTACTGGCATGCCACAAATAGCAGCAGTGTAGCATGTGTAACTGTTGTTACGCCTTAGGACTCGATAATTATTTTCATGTGAAGGGCGGTCGTCTGTTACTCTGTCGAGATGTATTTTGTGCAACAGGTCCTTGTAAAGTCCAGAGTCCTTGTGCACAGTGTGATACACGTGAGCATCACTTTTCATGCAATGGCCATCAAAACTAAATGTACCATTTGAAACAGGAGATCTAATCGATCCATTTGTCATAGAAGCGGCTCTTCCTAGTAAAAACCAAAAAAGCAAAGGGAAGTCTAAATTAAGATGTCCTTTGGCTGGGCTTAGAGATCACTGAATGTTCTCTGCATACTAAATAGGCTATACAGGTCTAACTTTTCTAGGGAGAATCAAAAACAAACCTGCCTCTAGTCAAGGCCTAAGCAAATATATACCTATTTAAAAGAGTTTATTCACATTAGCCGTTTGTCTCTCATGATAAACACTACTGAAAAGGGACAAAATAGGCCCGACCCAATTTCATAAAGACTCATGTATGATTAAAATGGCAAGAGCATGTTTAATTAAACACAGGATGTCATGATGTTGCTAAATGTTAAGGAATAGCAGAGTAAGTAATCAATGTAGCTCTTAATATCCAATTGCAAATGGTCATTGTATGTTAAGTGGCATACAAGCTTTAGCCCCTTAATTACAAGACCGTTTCTTACTCGTAGTACATTTTGGGACAAAGGCTCTTAACATTTTTCAGCTGTTTAGCTGTAGTTTTCTTCTCTCTCATTTTGTGCACCCACACACATTATATATGGTTTCTTCGGGACAAACAGGGCTTTCTTTACATATCATTTCATCTAATTTACTATTAAAAATGATAAAATATGGTAATTTGTTAAAAAAAAGGACTCTGTTTTCTTTGAAAACAAAAACCTTACTCATTTGCAAAAACTAATGAAAAAACCTGCTAAATAGATTCTACTATTTGTCCTGAGTTTAGAAATACCCGATGTTTTTATGCTTTTTTCTGCACGTTATGGGGCAATAAGTACCAATAGCGTTTTGCTATTTCAAAACCCTTTTCCCCCGAAATCAAACCATATATTTTTGAAAACTAGACACCGCAATGTATTTCAAAAGCTATTTTAACCCTTTTCATGCACTTATTCTACTATCAGCCTTTGTCAAACTTTATGATAGTAAAACATTTTGTATTTTTTCCCCACAAATTTACCGCTCCTGGTATATGTCACTGCCAAACAGTGATACCCCACACGCATGGGTTTGGCCAGAAAGCTGCTACAGATCATCGTGCAGCAGAGAGCCAGCAATCACTGTACCGGACGTACCGGTACGTCCATAGGGGACTGAAGGGGTTAAATACTAGATTTTTTTTCCTAATAAAAATGGTTTGTAGGCCACTAATGAGAAAATCTGGAATCAAAAGGAATGAAAACAAAAAAGATATACCATACGGTATTCTTGTATTTCTATTTGCTACAAGATCAGACTCAATAGCAGCTTCTGTATTAGAACTAGTGAGAGGCACTGCACTTTCATCATTCCCCTTTGCACCAGGCAGTTCTTTGAAGACAGGAGCATCATCCTCCTGGATTTTATCAAGGCTTTCCTCTGATATGCCTGTCAATGCTCCTTCCTTCTTCAATCGACCTGCACAAACATAAAAAAGAAAGAAGAGCACTAAACAGGACAATACAAATATGCTAAATACTAAGAAACAAATAATCCTTATTGAATGCATACAAAGTGATCTGTGTGCTGGTGCAAATCTTTAGACAGGATTAAATGAGAGAGTGAGAGAGAGAAAGAAAGTGTAGCAGTATCTTTAATTTCCTTTACTTTGATAATGCTCTTTAATTGCCTAAAATGAATGAAGAAAAACTTAGAAACATATGCTGCAACCACAATGTTGGAGCAGCAAAAACACATTATACATACATATTAAAATATTAAGAAAAGTCATAAATAAAATTTATAAAAGTTATAAAAAAAAAGAATATCAAATGCATGTTTTGTGTCTATTGACACATTAAAATAGGATCTAGGCTTGTCGCATATAAAATATAAATATGCCAAGTATAAACCCTTATACATAGTAATCCCTCAGCGTTTAATTCATGCCTGGCTACTACTACTAAAGGTAATTATAGTTATAATTATTATATTTCAGAAGTTTTTGGTCATCTTAGTACAATACATACATGATTATTATTATTATTTTTTTAAAAGGCAAGATAAAAGCATACTTGCAATCTTCTTCCTCATCCAGGGACACACAAGAAACCACACTACTAATCCAAATACAATGGCAATGCCAGTTGACAGGAGTGCGGTGCCCCACACTGGAAAAGTCTGCAATCCTAATACTGTGAAGAAAAAAGAAATTTTTACACAGCACAATGCTACACATGTACATACATGTACAATACATAGATTTAGATTTGCGTTTGGCTCCAGCTCAAGCAGGTTCACCCTGCTATGCATCATAGACAAAGAAAGGCACTAGGGCTGCAACAGCTAATTGATAAAATCAATAATGAAAATTGTTCTCAATGATTTTCATTATCGATTAATTGAATCTATTTGCTTGAATATGAGATGAGTTTTTTCCAGAGCAGATGCTCTGAAAAATACCCCTGATCCAACCTCAAATAGAGGTCTGACTATAAGACCTCAGTCTTGCCTTGCAGCGCTGCAGCGGACTTTGATTTTTTTTTTTAACCAATGCATCCCCAGACTTGCCCCCGTGCTCCAGACTCCCTAGCGTCTAGTGGAGTCAGTCGGTGGATGTCTGCGACATGACCTTCTGATGGGGCTTTTATGACTGAGCATCAGAAGTGGTGGGCAGCAGCAAAGGTTGTCTACACGCAGATGCGCAAGCCAAGGGAAGGCACTGGTAAGCCAGGGGGTATAAGGCATATCTGAGTGGGGGGCAGGCTGGCAAGCCTGGGGTCAGATGCGCTTATCGGGTGGGCAAGGAAATAAAAAAAATGCATTTTTCTCAGTTTTTATTAAATATGAAAAAATAGTTTACATGTTTACATGTAAATTAATATTTACTAGCAAAACTTTTTAGGTATTAAAACCAAGTTTGAGAAATAGTGTTTGGGTTCTTGTACCTTTAAAATATAGCTTATTATGTCATAGTAAAATAAGAAGATTAGAGAAATG
Organism: Spea multiplicata; assembly: GCA_009364415.1. Classification (NCBI taxonomy): domain Eukaryota; kingdom Metazoa; phylum Chordata; class Amphibia; order Anura; family Pelobatidae; genus Spea; species Spea multiplicata. The sequence goes on along the minus strand of VKOC01024171.1, from coordinate 25,119 downwards.
CCTTTGTGATAAAGAGATAAGAGATAAAAGTGTTGTGTGCAGAGTACAATGACACGTTAAAGTAAATTTTAAGCTTTTTATTCTGCTTTGCTTTTAATGCTCAGTTTGTTCAATTAAATTATTTGAAATAAAAAATAAACTGAACATTTGCATATTGTTTTTTATCTGATTAATTGAAAAAGATAATCTGCCAATTTAGTTGCAGCCCTAAAAGACACATATTCATGCATCAGTATATCGCCTTTTTGCTTAGTTATATTAATGTATGTATATACCATACACATACACGCAATTCAGTCATAGTCTTCTGGAGGTCCGAGCTCTGGTAAAGGCAATTTATAACTTGAATATAACTATGTATATTTGTGTGTAAGGAATAAATAAATATACATATATGTTTTTTATTTTAACATTTTTACAGGGTGTAAAGTCTTTCTCATGTGCATGAACATTACGCATAAAGGGAAGTGTTGGTAGCATTCATAACCTCTACTATTCACTCATAAAATTGAAGATACTAATGTGCTAATTTTAGATCTTTTACTTACATGGGGCCCCTGTGAATAATATGGAGAAAACATTAATTCCTATGGTAGCAGCATAAAATACTGGAAGAGCGCGAAGTCCATTCGGTACTGGATCCTCCTGTACAGCGGAAGGAAAAACATGTTTTTTTCCATAACACAAACACTAAATATGTGTAAAATATCTATATACATACACTATATATTATATATAAATACATACATACACACACATGCCTACAGTGCAGGAAAATATTATTTTATCCCCTGCTGATTTTGTATGTTTGCCAACTGACAAAGACATGATCAGTCTATAATTTTAATGGTAGGTTTATTTGAACAGTGAGAGACAGAACAAAAACATCCAGAATAATGCATTTCAAATAAGTTGTAAATTGATTTGCATGTTGCTCAGTGAAATAAGTATTTGATCCACTATCAATCAGCAAGATGTGTGGCTCCCTGGTGTCTTTTATACAGGTAACAAGATGAGATTAGGAGCACTCTCTTAAAGGGAATGCTCCTAATCTCAGTTTGTTACATGTATAAATGACACCTGTCCACAGAAGCAATCAATCAGATTCCAAACTCTCCAACATGGCCAACACCAAAGAGCTGTCCAAGGATGTCAGGGACAAGATTGTACACCCACACAAGGCTGGAATGCGCTACAAGACTATCACCAAGCATCTTGGTGAGAAGGTGACAACAGTTGGTGCAATTATTCGCAAATGGAAGAAACACAAGATAACTGTCAATCTCCCTCCGTCTGGGGTTCCATGGAAGATCTCCCCTCATGGAGTTTCAATGATCATGAGAACAGCGAGGAATCAGCCCAGAACTACAAGGGAGGATCTTGTCAATGATCTCAAGGCAACTGGCACCATAGTCACCAAGAAAACAATTGGTAACTCACTACGCCATGAAGGACTGAAATCCTGCAGCGCCCAGAAGGACCCTCCTGCTCAAGAAAGCACATGTACGTGGCCCGTCTGAAGTTTGCCAATTAGCATCTGAATGATACAGAGGAGAACTAGGTGAGTTGTGGTCAGATGAGACCAAAATCAAGCTATCTGGCATCAACTCAACTCACCGTGTTTGGAGGAGGAATGCTGCCTACGAACCGCATCCTCATCGTCAAATATGGAGGAGGAAACATTATGCTTTGTGGGTGTTTTTCTGCTAAGGAACCAGTACAACTTCACCGTATCAAAGGGACGATGAATGGGGCCATGTACCGTCAAATCTTGGGTGAGAACCTCCTTCCCTCAGCCAGGGCATTGAAAATGGGTCGTGGATGGGTATTCCAACATGACAGTGACCCAAAACACGGCCAAGGCAACAAGGGAGTGGATCAAGAAGAAGCACATTAAGGTCATGGAGTGACCTTGCCAACTACAAGAAACTTCTGACCTCCGATTGCCAACAAGGGTTTTGCCACCAAGTACTAAGTCATGTTTTGCAAAGGGGTCAAATACTTATTTCACCAAGTAAAATGCAAATCAAATCGGATATTTTTGTTGTTAACTGTCTCTCACTGTTTAAATAAACCTGTTTAAATTAAAACTATAGACTGATCATGTCTGTCAGTGGGGAATCAAATATTTTTTTCCTTCACTGTAAATTTTACAATAGCTCAATATCCTGGGTACATTTATATTTCCAAACGGAAACTCAGACCAAGGGAGAAAACTATGTAAATCAAGAAAACACTAAATGAAGGTTTCTCCCATAGTGCAGATTCAAGGTGGGTTTCTAATATATACACAGCATAAGTTCATCTGTAAACATCATAACATGAGTTCATTAAGTGTACTAAAAATTATAGATACACAGGTGCCAATTGTAATCTACAAATGTATATGTAAATTAGTCTTACATAGTCTAATAACTAACCTTATTCAGTATGAAAATCTTGATCAGCAAAAACAAACCCCCAGACATCAGTCCAGACAGCAGTGGTGAGATGAACCAAGAGGCCACTGTAGTAGAGAATTTAAAAATGTTTAACCATGTACAGAAGAAAAAAAAAAACAAAAAACCAAGCCTATTTTTCCAAAAATAAAAGAGGGAAAACAAAAAAGGGACTTAAATTGTAGTCATTAAAAAATGACCACTCTTTTAGGCCTTGAGGTGATGATGTAAAAATATACCGCAGTAATAAAATCAAAATTCATAATCCCTTATGTAACATTTACCATTATTGGTGCCAGTTTCACCAAATAACCTAATTTAGGTTAACACTGTTGAGGGAGATAATTTTTGAAACGGAAAAAATGGATTTCAATCAACAGATTTTCTACAAAACTTATTGAGCAGGTTTAACATTTAATAATTGGTCCAAAACCGTTCTAAGAGTATGAACTGACTGTCCTTGGAGCTCCTACCTGGGTGGATTATTATTTACTGTTAACAATGCAAAATATAGGGTGGCATTTAAAAGGACTGCTACAGGCTATAAAGTGACAGTTGCTTTTTAAACATGGGTCTTTGTAATAACCTGCAGTCATATCATAGTGTTATTTAAAAATGTTTAGAGCACATTTCCATTGCAAAGACAATTAGGAGCAACCATGAACAATCAGGCTATCTGGCAACCTGCTACAAAATGCTCTTATCTAAAGCATTTTTCTTTACAAAAAATTGTGGAACAGAACAAAAGTGTACACTGATAAAATAAAGTATATGTTCCAAATGTTTTTATATATTTAGCTTCATTATGTCAAAGTAAAACTGGCAGATAGAACTGACAACCTGGAACTGCTCATATCTGTCAAACAGAAAATTATATTAAAAACTATATGCAGGCCAGATATATCTTTAAACATTATTCCACATACCCTCACTCATAAAAGGAAATGTCAATTACCAATCTTGATAAGCTGCATCCACTGAACACCATGTGTACCAATGGCCACAAGGGAGAAACCAATAGTGGAGCCGACAATGCAATGTGTTCCGGAAATAGGGAGTTTTAAGAAAGATGCAATCAGCTGCCAAGCAGCAGAACCTGCAAAAAGAAGTGACATGTTTAACAAAATGTTTTGTAAGACTAATGATTTCATCAAGAAGGCTACAGCTATAAAAATAGTCGGTAATAAAATTACTCTGATACACAATCCTCCCACTTTTTAACAGGGAAATCTTAAAACTATGCTAGGATTACAACCCCTAACTAGAATTACGCTATCCATGTTCGAAAACACATTAGCGTTATTTTATTTAGAGGTCTCATGTGGACATGGAATTCTTCCCAACATTTTTGCTTATTTGATATAATTAAAAAATTGAGCCATCCCTAGTTTGTGCAAAATTGGAAAGCAACAACTGTTTTTTTTTGCTTTCTTTTGGATCAAAAGCAAGAAATTAACATATATGGGGAAAGGCTGAACTTGATGGATGCATGTCTTTTTTCAGCCTACGTAACCAAGGAGCAATTACTTTTTCCTGCATAGGGCCAAGTAGGGTTATTTAAAAACAAAAACATTTTTGTTTACTCATGTTGCCTTATATTAAATTACTTTGATGATCTGAAATATTGAAATGTGAAATCAGCAAAAATAGACATTCTTTGGCTAATATTAAAATTAGTTTAAGTATGACAAATATGCATAAACAGAAAAAAATTGGGAAGGGGACAAATACTTTTTCACACTATCGTACACATGTATTCTAATATAGTACAAAGATAGAGTTTAAAAAGGTTTTCCATTGTAGCATTAGTCTGACAGTGACAATACAGGCAGTATGTTTTTGACTACCCCTAAGAGGAAAAACAAATATTTCTGTATTAGCTCAGGACAAAAATTGAGTCTTTGGTTGAAGTTGATATTGGGTCAACATAGAAAAAGATGACATGTTACATTCTGCTTTTCAGACCTCACAGGTGGAAAAAGGCCACAAGAGCCCAACATAAAATGTTGATGTAATTTAGAATAAAATAGCATCAACAGTGTGGCATTATTTATACATATATATAAATGTTAAATATTAACTCATATTCTTTACTCAGAATGTGAATTGAAAACATTACGTACCAACCATTGCGCTGACTTCTCCTGCCATCAACAAGTCGACTGTGTTGTTGTAGAGATTAACATCAATAATACCCTTCCGGATAGTTTCTCCAACTTTTGCACCCAATAATACTGATCCAGCTGTTTCAAAAATGGAAGCCAATATGCAAGCTTGCCGTAATGTCACCACACCAGATCCAACAGCAGTGCCAAACGAGTTGGCCACATCATTTGCACCTACTGAGAATGCCAAGATGAAAGCAATGATGAACCCCACAATAACCATCCACAAATACTCATCCAGAACCATCTTGACAATTTATTTTTCTTTCTACTTGCAAAATAAAGAAAAAAATGGACTGGACTCTAGGACTGAAATACTCAGTGGAACCACATAAAACAGTTGTGATCTGGAAACAGCCGTTCAGTGTTCAAGAGACAGAAAAAAACTGCTAACTGAGGATTATCAATGTAGTGTCGACTAAGTTCTTTTGGGTGTGCTCGGTCAACAGTAAAATGCTTTCCATATTTCTCTCCCAAGCGATTGATCCCAATATTCTTCTAATTCTTCTATCCTAAAAATAATAGAAATCAGAGGAATCTGTTCAGAAAGGGCAAAACAATATTTCTTTAGAAGGAGAAAAAAACACAAATCCATGAATGCGATTTTCAGCATGTGACATTTCAGTCTTAGAGGCAAAAATAAGATTACTGTTTGAACAAGTGTTTGTTACACAAGTGTGTTTGAAATCTAATACTTAAGGCAAAGGAACAGGATTACTTAAAAGAAAATAGGTTGGTTAATGTTATCTGCTGTTGCTAAACCTGTGGGTAATTAATTTCTATTTTCTTAGAAATTATATATGAACTTGAATAACTGTAGCTGTAACAAAACTGTAAAGATTAAAGATATTCTATGTGATAATATATTTTCAAACATTAAAATCCAAAATGAATTATTAGAAGAAGGTCAACTGGGTAAACAATAGAAAAATAAAATATTACTTTAATACATAATCCTGTAATATGCAAACTACTAGACTACCTGGATGAAAGAAATTCCAGTACTGTACCATTACATTTATTATCAAATTTCAGGAGAAATACCCTAATGCTGAAAGATGATTTGATATCTGAGAAAAGCTGAAAACCCAATAACAACCTACAAAAGTTACTGATACAAAGTAATACAAATATAAAAATATATAATATACTCCACTCTGCCTCCTCCCCCCTCCCATACTCCACTCTGCCCTCCCCCCATACTCCACTCTGCCTCTCCCCCCTCCCATACTCCACTCTGCCTCCTGTCAGCAACAGAGGTTCACAAGACACCAGGGAGCCGGGTAGAAGGCAGAGTGGCGTATGGGGGGGGAGGAGCCAGAGTGGTGTATGGGAGGGTGGCTCCCATAACCCCTCTGACTCCTCCCCCCTCCCATACACCGCTCTGCCTCTCTTCCGACTCTCTGGTGTTTTGTGAACCTCCATTACTGACAGGCACTTTCACTGCAGCTTCATAGAAGCCTCAATGTAAGTGAAGGGCAGTAACGGAGGCTGTCTGTGCACATCACGCAGGCCCCCACCAGTTGACAGAGAGGATGATCCTCTGCAAGAGACCTCGATTCTCTGTCAGCTGGTGGGGGTCTGCGCGATGTGCACAGACAGCCTCCGTTACTCACCTTCACTTACGCTGACGCTTCTATGAAGCTGCAGTGAAAGTGCCAGTCAGTAATGGAGGTTCACAAAACACCAGGGAGTCGGGAGAGAGGCAGAGCGGTGTATGGGGGGGAGTCAGAGGGGTGTAGTGAAGTGGAGGGGAGAGGCGGAAGTTGTCTGTGCGCATCGCACAGACACCCAACGGCCGACAGTGAGGGATATACCAGGTCCCCTGCAGCGTTGCGGGGGATCTGGATTCTAGTGTTATAATCAGATCTCTGTTTGAGGTCGGATTATATAAGGACAAGAGTTTTTCAGAGCATTTGCTCTGAAGAAAACCTCTTTTTATAATTGATAAAAACCGATTCGACTAATTGATAATGAAAATTGTTGACAACAATTTTCATTATCGATTTTATCGATTAGTTGTTTCAGCCCTAGAGCATACCAAGGTGTGCTGTTTGCACATGTGCTGTAGGAAGTGAGCTGCCATAAAAATCAATAGAAATAGAAGCAGCCAATGACACAAATGTTTCACACGCACTGATGTTTTCCTAGCACAAATTGGATTGGCTGCTGCTTCATTCACCTTATACCATTATTTCACCCTCATATGAAGTATGACTCAAATACATAAAATTATGTAATAAATATAAAAAAAACCCCAAAACTCACTGGTACAAAAGATTTAAATAAACTGACCTTAAACCTGCCCTTCTAATAAGTGCGTACACAGCCAATTCCTGTTCCTAGGTCACTGTTTACATAAACAAACTCTGCTTCACATGAATATATATCGCTCAGCAAAAGAATCATGTGCTGACAGACATGTGATCAGTGGTTCTGTGAGACTCTCTACCCATGCTTCAGAAAAACCCCTTCAACCAGAGTAGAGCAGTGTTATTCAAATCTTTTTCTTTTTATTGTACCAGAAGTAAAAAAAGACAATGTACAAAAAAAAATGAAACAGTAAAAAGGAAGACAAGTAAATATAAAGCATATATCCTGGACTTTGTAAACCAGATGGTTACCTATCCAGGCATAATGTTACGGCTTGAGCAGTGTATTCTAAACAATAGAAGCTTCTAAAAACAGCTCACCCTTAACATACAAAGCACTATAGTATAGCAGCATGGCTAGCATACAAAGCACAGCGAATATTCAACACAAGAACATACTGCACCAAGATAAGCACAGGGGAGCCAGGGCCCTCGACCCAATATGTTATCCAAATCTTAATAGAGGACCAGTTGCCATTCACATGGTCACATGCTTAACCCCTTCGTGACAAAGGCTGATTTTACTGTTTGTTCCCCTGGTGACAATGGCCTTTTTAACATTTCTGCGCTGCTCGCGTTTAGCTGTAATTTTCTTCTTTCCCATTTACTGAACCCCCACACATTAGATATTGTTTTTTTCAGGACAAGAAGGGCTTTCTTTAGATGACATTGTTTTGATTGTATCATATTATTTACTATTAAAAAAATTATAAAATATGGTGAAAAATTTAGAAAAAAATGACTGTTTCTAACTTTTAGTTGAAAAATCTTTTACTCATCTATAAAAGGTAATGAAAAAACCTGCTAAATAGATTCTACTATTTGTCCTGAGTTTAGAAATACCCAATGTTTTTATGTTTTTTTGCTTTTTTCTACCCATTATGGGGCAATAAGTACAGGTAGCGTTTTGCTATTTCAAAGCCATTTTTTCCAAATCTGGTAATTCTTCCCCCCATGTGCCATTTCGGGTATCTTTGAACCCGGCCAATGCAATTTACCCCATCAAGTCATATATTTTTGAAAACTAGACAGCCCAGGGTATTCCAAATGCTAGTATTTTAACTCTTTCCATGCACCATATCTACCACCAGTCTTTGTCAAACTTTGTGGTAGTCATTTTTTTGCATTTGTTTTGTCACACACATTTTACTTCAGGTATGAATTAAAAAGTTCTCGTTTATGTCACTATCACAAAACACCCCAATATGTGTTCAGCAACATCTCCTGAGCGCAGCGATACCCCACATGAATGATTTTGCCTGGCTGTTTGGGGCAAAAGGGCCACATTTGGGGCATGCGCATTTTTCAATGTTGAACTTTGGCATTTGGGGATCCACTGCCCATGCCCTATTTGGTACATCTTTGAGCCGGGCCATTTCAGTGTGCCCAACAAAGCCATATATTTTTCAAAACTAGACACCACAGGGTATTTTAAATGCTGGTATTTTAACTCTTTGCATGCACACATTTTACCACCAGCATTTTTTCAAAGTTTGCAGTAGTATTTTTGTGTGTGTATTTTTCCCACACACACCTACTTTATGTATGAATTTACAGTTTCTGGTATATGCCGCTGTCACACGACACCCCATAATGTGTTCAGCAACATCTCCTGAGTGCAGTGATACCCCACATGCATGGGTGTGTCATTTTTTTGGGGAACTAAAAGGCCACATTTGGTACGTGTGCATTTTTCTAATTGGAAATTAGATGTGTGGCCATCCTTCCCCCGGTGTTAATTGGGACATTGTTGAACCTGGCCCATTCAATTTACCCCATCAAATCATACATTTTTTAAAAGTAGACACCCCACGGGCATTTAATATGCCAGTATTTTAACTCTTTCCATGCGAGAATTGTTTTAAGCTAATATGCTAATTTTAGGACTTGCTCACAAAAATATATTTTTTATATATATATATTTTATTTTTTTTTGTCTTTTTTTTTCCAACTTGGAGGTTCCCCTGATAGTGACATCAGTGGGAAATGATTTTTACATTTTACTGTTTTTTTTACTATTTTTTTCTAATTATTATTAATTTTATTTTATTTTTTAATTTATTTTTACTAATCACACTGTGATTAGAAAGCTGGGCTCCATTGACTTGCATGGTGAATGCAGTACCTGTATTCAACCTGCAAGTGGAGCCAAAGTTCTCTAGATGGTCTGGACCATCTAGCGAACTTTTAAAATTTGTGGTTCCTGTTACAGGACGGCGGCCATCTTCCTTTATGGCGAAGACTGCCGGCAGCTGCGGCTGTGACCGCTCACAGCCAACAAAAGGTTAGTGTTTGGTGTCGCTGGATGCCTCCTGATCGAGGCATTCCAGCGACACCATTTAAGTTTAGGAGGCGATCGTCGATCGCCTCCTAAACGCTTTTAAAACGGGCGTCCGCCGCCATACAAAGTATGGCGGATGTTGACGCCCCGTGGAGGGGCCAGAGATGGCCCCTTCGTTCCGATTGTGGCGTTGCTGAATGCCTCGAGGTCGAGGCATTCAGCAACGTTTTTTGGGTGCAGAAAGCGAAAACAGATCGCTTTCTGCACCCGTTTAATGACGTGCGGTCCTGGCACGTCAATTGTCATAAAGCACATGCTTTTGCGTGTCGTGCCAGGACCGGCAATTGTCACGAAGGGGTTAAAGTTTATGGTGTAAATTTCACCATATGAATTCGAGAATATCTGAATTTGGGGGCAATAACAATCCTTTATCTTTGTAAAACTTTCAAGGCATGTTGGTGTACTATTATACAAAAAATGTAAATATTTTGTACATTATATTCTCCAACACTTTCTAAATAACTAACATTTGTTAGTGCGAGTTCTTCATTAAGGAGAAGAGGATGAAACATTAATACCCCTCATCATTCAGTGCACAGATTAAGCAGTTTGTGTTGCACAGCTTTTAATGGAAAATGTTTGATATATACAAGTATATACTAGTCATTACACATTTTTCTTCTCTTTTTCATGCATCTACCTTTCTTTTTTCAATCTTTCACTCCTTTTTTCTACTCCTTTGTTTCTCTCTCTGACTTTACCATCTTTCATCTCGCTCTCTTTTCACTCTTCCCTCGTCTCTGACTCGTTCTCTCATAACTATGATCCGTCATATCTTATAAAACTTGGTACAAATTTTCAGCAAGATATGTCAAAGAGGGGTTAGCCTAGGGTTAGTGGAACCTGGGTGCTGTATTTTTTTGGCTAAATCTAAGCTTATCCCTGACACTTAACACCATACATTAATAACATGCACCAACATACACCAACTCAAACAATTTACGTGGGCACACACAGTCACACCAACACCATACATTAACACTCACCACACTCCAGTCTAGCCCTTACTTTAAGCCACTTTCAGTGTGACATTTTCTGCGATGGCAAGGCTATTATATATTACAGATGTGCAAAAGGCTCTGTAAGGCTGCACACAGTTCTTCCAATTAGGTGCATTTCAATCAGGGTCCATATTTTAACGGTAACTATTTAACATACAAAAAATTGTCTGTGTAACCATGAAGTTGTAGGGGACCTAATTCAAGTTAATGCAATGAACTAACCAGAGAATAAAAACGCAACAACGTATTTTGGATGAATCAGGCCATGGACTTTTATTTAGTTTCACCATCACATAACAAATACTTTCAATTATAACTTGTAACTTATAACTGATACATATAACCAAAAACTTCAGCCCCTGGCACAAGCCCCAGAGCACATACAAACTCAAATCCTATTGCCAACCGCCCTTTAATCCAGCTGACATAATTTAAAATTCCAGTTCACCCCATTAAATTATAGGGTAACCATACCCTAATAAAAATGACAACTAAAATTATTATTATTTATTTATTTTTTATAACAAACAAATATAAAACATAAGGGAGGGTGGGAGGCCGCACCATTAATTCCTCCATCTTCAGCTTACCACTTCGCCACTGCTCACCAGCCTCAAGGACAGTGCAGTATCGGCTCAGCGGTTCGCCAGGTAAGTGAAAAAAACCCCTCATGAGCCCTTAGTGCAGCGCGAGATAGGGTGAGGCACACCTAAACGCGGCGCGAGGCACCCACGAGACGCGCAGGCGCAAACACCAATAACTTATATAACCATTTTTTTTTAAACTTCTGACCTTTCTATGAACCCTTTAACCATTACAATAATGCTGCTAACTGACCTATACCTGTCCCCACAACTTCATGTCAGCCTGCCCTATGATTGCAGGCTTTATCATTATTGCACTACATTAAACTACAAAAAGGAATTGTCGCTAAAATAGGGGTATAGAAGCAAAACTGACTATAAATAAATACAAGTTACAATAATGGTTTGGCTTATTTTTTCCTCATGGTTGAATAGCAGCTACACTAAAGAACCATGATTTTTTTAAATAAATTCATTTAAAAGTTACATGTTCACACACATGCAATTATACAATAACATTGTTATGGGTATGTATTTTCAAAAGCCTGTACACTTTCTTACTGCCCTGCATGGCTGACAAAGGAACAGCAGAACACTGGGCTTAATTTAAAAGTTAACTTTCCTTACCAAAACCTTGGGGATAACCCAAATGGGAACAAAGCCAAGCTTGTTAAATCTCTCTGGAGGGCTTACCTACTCGTCAAATAAAATTAAGAGGTAAAAGGAATTCATTGTATTAGCCATAGCTTAAGATTTTGAACTTAAGATAACCCAGTACTGGCATTTGGCAGTACAGCAGAATGTAGTATTCTACAAAGCCGTTTACATAATTGGTTCTGATAGGTGTCTTAGCTCAGCTTAATTTAGGCAAAAGGTCATAGTGCCACTAAGCTATTAAAAATCTTGCATACCATTTTTTGCAAGCTATTTCAACTTTAGATTTGGATAAAAAATACTCAGTCCTAGAAGTGTTACGCCAAGAGGTAATTTTAGGCTATACAATTTCAAAAAAGTTCGCTGGCCTGTACAAGAATCATGGAAAGATCACTGTAGGCATTTGTGGGCAAATAAAGAAAAATATAAACAACTTATCTATCCTGCATTTGTTTCTTGAGTTTCATTTAGAAGTACCATTTAAAAAGATAAATCACATTTTTTATCTTGATAAAATAAAGGCATTCTCCATAGAACCCCAGAGAGCGCAACACCATATGACCAAAAGAATGGGAACACCTTTCCTAATGATGAAGTTTAGGCACTTCAGACCACACCCATTGTTAACAAGCGTATACAATCAAGCACACAGGCAGGCAGTCTCTATAGACCAGGCATGTCCAAACTTTTTTTCGAAGAGTGCCAGATTTGATGAAGTGAACATGTGTGAGGGCCGACCATTTTGCCTGACATTCTTTGAACCATTACAATTAAATGCAAATTAACTATTTTATGCAAAGTTTATTGAAAACGGCATACTTTTCATTTTGTGACTTGGATGACAAATCTAAACAGGTGTTAAATCACTCTGCCTTTAATATAAAAAAACAGGAAGCTGAAATATGTCAGGAACATTGTAAAGTACATTACACAGTAAGTAATAAAGGCTGTCTGTCACCTTTTAAGTTCAAAAAACGTGAACAGGAACATAACACCAAGTATACATGTGTTCAAATATATTTATAACTGATTTAGACCAACTGACATTAACAGAGATTTTACAATGTATTCATCTCAATTGGAAAAAAAAACTTGCCTGCACTAATGTGAGGGTGAAACTGAGATCAGGACTGCAGCACATAGACTAGGTCAGGGATCTCCAAACTCGGCCCTCCAGCTGCTGCAGGACTACATCTCCCATACTCCTCAGCCAGCCCCTTAGCTGAAGGAGCATTATGGGAGATGTAGTCCTGCAGCAGCTGGAGGGCCGAGTTTGGGGATCCCTGGACTAGGTCATCAGATAATGGAATTCTAGCACAGTCACGGACAGTCAGGAGTTAATGAAGGGTATGACAGCTTGCTACCACAGATTCCTATATGCTCCCTTGTCTGCTTTATACATGTATCCTGAGTGCACAGCCCTGTCTGCCTGTCAGTGTGTTGTCTGTGCAATTAATACTCCTTGTCAAGGTGTTTGGTAGGCAGAAGTTTTTTTTTTAAAATGGTCGCCCTTGTGGCTGTGTGTGGAGGCGCAGGGAGAAGGAAAGCCCAAATCTCACGACGTCCGAGATCTCGCAAGATTTGGGCTTTCCTTCTCCCTGTGCTGGCTGATGACATCAAGTCCCCCGGCGAGAGATGCCAGGAGTCCTGAGCAGCGCTCAGGGACTCACTGGGGGGGGGCTTGTAAGATCTATATTTGGGCAACTTACCTGTGGGCCGCAATTGGCCTGCGGGCCGGACTTTGGACATGCCTGTTAAAGACAAACACTGGTGGTAGAATCTTTGCTTAAACAGTGCTGTGGCAACGTCTCCATACTGAGGCATTCAGCAACACTAAAATGACATTGCAGGGGCCCTGTGCAATCACTCTTGGCAGCGGTCACATTTACCATATTCAATATGGTAAATTCAGGCTGCTTAAAAAAAGCTTAGTAAGTGAAAAAGATCATCTCCTAAGCGCAGTCAATGTTAATGAAACAGGGCAATAGCAAGGCGTTGAGCAGCACAAAAAAAACAAAAACAAGGGCCCCATCTGAGAGCGCCATAGTAAGAAGCATCCTGCCTCTCACAAGATTGCAGTGCTCAGTAAAAAGTAAACAGAGTTCCCAGAGGGTCTATCAGATACTGCAGCCAATATGGATATATGGATATACGGACACCTCACATAGCAGCTCACAGTCAAAAATTAGTTTATAGAGTTTGTGCTGCTATCAAACAAGCCCTAGCGAGAAAATCGAAGGGTGCACCACCTACCCTTACCGAAATTCAGCGAACACTTGGTAGGTTGCCACAATAGAGAGAATCACAGCTAAGCTTCACGACGAAATGCTTAAATTCAAGGATATCTGGGGTCCCTGGATTGCGGCCTTCTCTAGAGCAGATGAGGTGATGCCATTGGTTCTTCTATAACTGGAGTAGTCTGGCTCCCTAAGTTTTTTTTCTCTCTCTCTCTCTTTCTTTCTTTTCTCTTCTCCATTGTGGACGTATCTGTTGTCCCTTTCCCACCCCCTTTTACCAAAAAATACAAAATTTCTGTGGTATGTTTTCAAAGTTTATTTGCTTTTTTATTTATTGAACACCATGTTCCACATACACTTCTGTAACTTGACCATGTACGATACCACAAAAAAAAAAAAAAGCCTTGGTCCTAAAGCATACCAAAAAAAAAAGGCCCGGTCCTTAAGGGGTTAAAAATAGAGACCCAAGTGATGTCAGCATGACACCATAAAGGTGAACCATCAAGATGCAAGAAACTATAAAAATCTGTCTCTAAAATATCCTAGAATGGAAAATGTTAAAAAACATACAAAATGAATTTGAAATACCCTGGGGTGTGTCGGTTTCAAAAATATTTGGTTTGACGGTTGGTACAGCTTTAAAAGATGCCCCAAATCAGGAAGCAGGAAGACCAGATGTCAAAATTCAAAAAGTTGAAAAACTGAAATGCGCATAAGGCCTTTTAGCCCCTAAACAGCCTGACATACCTATGCATAGGTAGCATCACTGTACTGAAGAGTAGTTAAACACATAGGGGTGCATGGCTGTGACGTACACCAAGAGCTGTATATTCTCACCTAAAGTACAAATGTGTAGGGAAAAAAGTACCAAAAAATTACTACTACAAATGCTGCCAAAAGCTGGTGGTAGGATTAGTGCATATAAAGTGTTTAAAAATAAATAAAAATAAAAATCATTTGAAATACCCTGGGGTAGTTCTTAAACATATATGATTTGATGGAGATATATTGGATTGGCCAGCTTCAAAGATGTTCCAAATATCATATGGCTGCAGGACGACCAGGAAAAAAATGGTTTTGAAATGGCTATATGTTATTGGTACTTATAGTACACCATGTACTATATGCAGTGGTGGAACTACCGGGGTCGCGACTGCGACCGGGCCCTGGAGTTTTGCCAGTCAGGGGGGCCCAAGGGGTGCCGAAACGACCGCTCGGCAACTCTTGGGCCCCCCTGACTGACACAAATCCAGGACTCTCTGCTCCCTGCCGCCGAAGCCCAACACAGGAGTTGAAGGTAAGTGACCGACAAAGGGGGGGTACCGACAGGAGGGGGGGTAGGGAGGGAGGAGGTAGATTGTGAGAAAGGGATAGATGGGGGGTGTGGGTGGGGGCCCTTAACAGATTCTCGCACCGGGGCCCGGAGGTTTCTAGTTACGCCCCTGACTATATGCTTATTGTCCTATAAACTTGCAAAAAAAGCAAAACATAAAAAAATGGCCATCACTGTTCTGAAAAAAAAACAATATATAATTTGTGTGGGTACACTAAATAAGAAAGATGAAAATTACACAAACACCACAGAAGCGTTACAACAGCCTCGGAGTTAAACATAGCACCATCATAGGATGACACCTTTGCCACAAGTCAGTTTGTGAAATCTCTGCCCTCGTCCACTTTAAGTGCTCTTACTGGGAAGTGGAAGCCTCTAGGAGTAACAACTGCACAGCTGTTAAGAGCAGGGCTGACGAGTGCTTAAGTGCATAAAAACTGCCTGTTCTCTGTAGCATTAGCTACTTCAAAGCTCCACACTGCCTCTGCAAGTAACATCAGCACAAGCACTGCGCTTATGGAGTTTTATTAAATAGGTTCCAACGGCTGAGCAGCTGTACACAAACTGAGGATAACTGTGCACAATGCCAAGTGTCAACTGGAGCGTAATGGAGAAAATGAATTCTCTGGATTCATGAATCACACTGCACTGTCTAAAATGGTCTAATGGACAAATCTGGTGTTCAGCAAATACCAAGAGAACACCTCCTACCGTAAGAGCCTACGGTAATTATATATACACATGACACAAGTATTGGTCTTCACAAAGTTTGCTGCTTCAGTGTTCTTAGATATTTGTGCCAGATGTAACTATGGTATACTGAAGTATAATTAAAAGCATTGACCACAAATTCTTAATGGGATTACAGTCTGGGGAGTTTCCTGGCCATATACCCAAAATGTCAATGTTTTGTTTCTCGAGCTACTTATGCCTTGCTCCATAATGCTGGAAAAGGCATTGTTCGTCACCAAACTGTTCTTGGATGGTTGGGAGAAGTTGCTCTTGAAGGATGTGTTGTGTCATTCTTTATTCATGGCTATGTTCTTAGGCAAAATTGTGAGTGAGCCCCTTCCCTTGGCTGAGAAGCAACACCACACATGAATGGTCTCAGGACGATTTACTGTTAGCATGACACAGTACTGATTATGTATTGACCTTGTCTTCTCTGGATAAAAGCTTATGCCCCAAACAATCAAAAAGGGGATTCATCATTGAAAATTACTTTACCCCAGTCCTCAGCAGTCCAGTCCTGGAAGTTTTGCAGAATATCAGTCCCTATTTTTTTTTCTTTACATCTAGTGGCAGTACACTAGGGTGCACTCTTCTTAAGGGGACAAGTAGCCTTAAAAAAAAAAAAACAACAACCTTGAGAAAGTGTTAAAACCCGTCCTCCTTACCTATAATTATGTTTCCCCTATACGGTCCACAGTTCTTCTTGTCCCCTTTGGGGACAGACGGTAGCAGAACTGAGGCAGACAAGTTGCTGCCTGGGGGTTCTCCTTCCTCAGAGTGCTCACTGGGTGTGAGCAGAGAAAGGTTCAGTCTGCCGTTACAGAGGCAATCTCCGTTGTGGAATTTAACCAGCAGTGAGTGGGAGCATGCGCCTAGCAGTGGAACGCACGCCTAAAAAAAGCTTCCAGTCCGTTATTCTAACTCAGCATAACAGAGTGATCTCCTGCCTTGTCCACATCAACACACTCACCTGTGTTAACGAGAGAATCACTCACAAGATGTCAGCTGGTCCTTTTGGGGAAGAGCTGAAATGCAGTGGAAATGTTTTTTTGGGGGGGAGGTTAAGCTAATTTACATTGCAAAGAGGGAATTTGCATATACTCCAGAATATTATGAAGAATGCTCAGATGAATTGCAATCAATTGTAAATTGCCATAACCTAAACTGAGGCAGCAGACTTGCTGTGAAACGTAAAAATCATTCTCAAAACTTTTGGCCATGGCTGTAATCATATATATAAAAAACAAAAATAAACAAATATAGGGTAATACATAAAGTAAGAATATGGAAATACTATAAAACAAGAGAGTCCCTTACAATGTAAAGGACAATGATATGCTCATATGTAGAATGTTGGAGAAATCCAAGGCATCCCTCACTCAATTAGTAGTGCCTTTTACAGCTCAAATCCCGATGCGGCACCTTGGAAGATCATAATAGTTTTATGGATCAATTGAGTAACGACCAGTGGACGATAACACTTACCAGTACATCCAGTAATATAGAAGTAGACTTTTTAGATCTAAAGATATATGTTGAGGAATCCACTTTAACCCCTTGGCTGCTAAGCCATTTCCCACCCTGGTGCTAAGCTGGTTTTCGTCATTTTGGTGCATCTTACGTTTAAACGTGTTTAGAAGTAAATTTCTTGGGTAAAAACAATACAAACAATATATTGTTTTTTTCAGCAGATTCCAAATATACCATTTTTATATGCTTATGTCTCATTAGGTTTGCAAAATAAAGCCAAAAATGGGAAAAAAGGTATTTTTTCACTTCTGACTCAATAAAAACTAGTTTGTAATTTTATTTTTCGAACAACGGCACTTTTACCTATTGTGTAATACACCCTAACTCCCTCTAGTCTGTAAGCTCGTTTAAGCAGGCCCCTCCTCACCTTGTTATGTTACATACTACTTGTTACGTCTTGTCTACCCACTGTACAGCGCTATAGAATTTGATAGCGCTATATAGTAATAATAATCAATGTTATTGATTAGTTGTGGCAGTCCTAATATATATAGATAGATATATATAGATATATATCTATATAGATATATATATAGGCTCGTTGAGAGCCGAAACTTTGGACCTTCATCAAGTCAATACATTTTCTAAAAAGAAGACCCGCTGAGTGCATCAACTTTATACTTTGCTGTATATATGTGTTAGATTGTTAGCACCCGGGCATATTGCAACTGCTTCCAGTCAAGTGAGTGTGTTACATTCTATATCTTTTGCGTGTGTGTGTGTATAATATATATACACACACACACATAATTTTACATTTTTGTATCCTTTGATTTTAATATGTTCCTGGAGTCAGAGGGTTAACCCAAGCGATTTTCCATACCAGCAACACAATGGTTAATGGATTTTGGTTCGATATGCCATCGATTTGAGTATGGACTGAACCGAATATCACAAACTGAGGAAGCAGATTTGTGAAATGCATAGTGCTCGTTGATGTCAGAGGAGAAGGGAGGAAGCTGCATTTATGAACATAATACAGAGACTGATTTGAGGGACATTTGGGGGTTTGAGGGTTTTTTTTTAGGGTGGAACTAATTGCAAAAACCACAAAGAAATCCCAATTCAAGTCATTTTATATAAGAACGGAGATATTTTTCATATGACTAAAGTATATTTACCGTATTTGCCCGAATATAGGCCGCAATTTTACCCCCATTTTAAAGTGGGGGTGCGGCCTATATTTGGGGTCTAGCACAGGAATGCGCAATTCATATCGCCCGACGCCTGGGACATGCAGTTCCGGGCGCTGGGCAGACAGCAGGGTTAGGATACAGATCCCCCGCAGTGCTGCAGGGGATTTGCATCCTACTCTCTGATACGATCAGACAGCCTCCCCTGCCAGTACTTTCCACCAGGGGAGTGCCGGCAAGGGATGCATTGTGCAGACATTCACCGGCTGCGGCGATGCGTGTAAACACCCTCCGCTGCCAGCATGTCTGCTCAATGTGCTTTAACAATCTCCCTTGCCGGGAATTCCCGGCAGTGGATGTTGTTTACGCTCGCCGGTGAACGTTTGCACAATGCACTTTAACAATCTTACTTGCCGGCACCAGAAGTTGTATACGCCTATTAGTCACTACTAATTAAGTGGCGGGACACCTTAGAAGAAACCTTTGCCAGTACACAGGGATTTCTCCCATTTCACCATTGTACATATGGGCATATCATTGCACTACATATTGTAAGGGGCCCCTCTTAGTATGTATTTCTTCCCATATTCTTCCTTTACGTATTACGCTATATTTGTTTTTATTTTTTCTATATATGACTATATTTGGATTCCTTACCTCTAAATTTATTGGAGCATCCATATAAGGATATATCACCTTTTATATACTTTATTTCACTTATAAGGAGTGCAGGTACTATTTTTGTGCATTTGGGTTTTGTTTAGACAATTGTGGAGTTTGTCTTTTTTTTGGAGGTGTTTTTTGCTGTACTTTATATATTTGTATTTTCATTGGTTTCACAGCGCATCACCTATTTTTATATTTTTGGTTTACATTAACATATACTCTATATATAACACACAGACTTTAGCACCAGAACCATTGAAGGGAAATGTTAATGCCATGGAAGACAAACACATTTTAGACAATTGTATGCTACCGTCTTTGTAGGAAAGGCCCAGGGGTAATGTTGCAAATTGGGGTGTCAACTCCGTATTAATGCCCGTGACTTTGTAAAGGGATGTCCAATAAGCTCATATAAGTGTGATGGTATAGGTTTTCATGTGATAATTCTTAAGATATACATCCCTGTACCCTATGTAGAAGGGGATCACCCTCTTAAGTGCACTGAGTTGGACAACTGTGCGTCTTCAAGCGCATAAAACAAAAGATCAATGCAGATTATGAAATTAGGTCAAATCTGAAATTCAAAGATACTGCATACTGCCACATATGCACAGAGGAATTACTAAATTCCCATCACATTGAAGATCTAAATTTGAAAGGACCTTTTTATGTACCCCTGCTGATTGATGTCACTTTGACTGACATGTTTTGCATTTAAATTGCATTTAAATTAGTTTATCAGTGGCTAGCCATTTTTGGTGACATGTGTTACAGTATAACACACATATATAAGGCTGCAACTAACGATTATTTTAATACTCGATTATTCGGTCGATTAGTTTTTTTCGATGAATCGATAATTCAAATAAAAAAAAAAATTTTTAAATTTAAAATAATGTAATA
This sequence comes from Spea multiplicata, assembly GCA_009364415.1. Taxonomy (NCBI): domain Eukaryota; kingdom Metazoa; phylum Chordata; class Amphibia; order Anura; family Pelobatidae; genus Spea; species Spea multiplicata. The sequence goes on along the minus strand of VKOC01024171.1, from coordinate 5,030 downwards.
AAAACCGTACAATTTACACTTTCATCTCTTTATTGTAATGGCCTCTCTCTATTTACCTTCTTATTTTACTAATAAGAAGTCTGTGCGATGCAGACCCCCACCGACTGACAGAGAGGAATATTCTCTTCCAGCCGGTGGAGGTCTGCGTGATGCGCACAGACAGCCTCCGTTACTGCCCTTCACTTACGCTGAGGCTTCTATGAAGCTGCAGTGAAAGTGCCTGTCAGCAACGGAGTCGGGAGAGAGGCAGAGCGGTGTATGGGATGGGGAGGAGTCAGAGGGGTGTATGGAAGTGGGGGGGTGAGGCGGAAGTTGTCTGTGCGCATCGCACGGACACCCACCGGCCGACAGTGAGGGGAATCCAGGTCCCCTGCAGCGTTGCGGGGGATCTGGATTCTAGTGTTACAATCCGATCTCTGTTTGAGGTCGGATTATATAAGGAGAGGAGTTTTTCCAGAGCATTTGCGCTGAACAAACCTCTTTTTATAATCGATAAAAATCGATTTGACTAATCGATAATGAAAATCGTTGACAACAATTTTCATTATCGATTATTATCGATTTTATCGATTAGTTGTTTCAGCCCTACACATATATAGCATCTCTCTCTCTATATTCAGGTAAAAACAACCCTGGGTTGAAAAGTGCTGCTTAATATCATTGTTGTGATAGTTATGTATATCTGTCTGTGTGTCTGTCTTCTTTGCCTTTGTTCTCCCTCCTGTGCTGCCCCTGTCCATGTTCCACATGCCCTGCCCACATACGTTAACCCCTCGTATCCCGGGCGCATCAGCCCTCACCTACCGCACAGTTTACCTTGCTATTAACCCACCGGGGGTGGGGTATGGAGCAAGACCCATTCGGGGGGAAAAGCCTCCCCTGGATGCCTGGTCGCCGGGACTTCCGGAGGAGCGGAAAATGGCCGGCGCGGCTGCCGAACGCGTGCCGGCTATCTCGTGGTTCGTCCCGGAGAAACTTTAAACTGTTGTCTCTCGGGCCCCCGTTGACCGCTCACCTTGCTTTTTGGACCAGATCTTCCTGGTCCCCAACCGCCCCCTCGGCACCCCTAAAATCGCAGCTGCTCCGTCGAGATTACCCTGAGAACGATGACCAAATTATACAGGCATTTGCGGGGCCCGGTAGTTTAAGCGCGGTGCCGGACTGTCTGGGTAGGGCGGGAAGATGTGTCCTGATTTATGACCTTTTAAATCACCTAACCTGTATATAAGCCTGTGTATTTCCCAATAAAGTGTGTCACTTCCCTGGACATTAGTCTTGTCTAATGCTTCAGGGGCTTGCTGGATCACTCACTGTCCTTCTCAGGACAGTTACAGCACCGGATCCAGCTACGCTTCGGCGAGCTACGGTGCTCCTTTCACCAAATAAGTCACATTCCTGGTCCCTTCCCCGCTAGTATAGGCTACAGCTGGAAGTGGTTAACCCTTGTGGTTCCGGGAGGAAGCAACAAAGAATTGACGGGTGTACCCAGCCGGGGTACCCGAGGCCTGTCACAAACATATTTTTTGTCATCACCAAAGACTTTTCTTATGCTAGGACAATTTGCCAGCAAACAAGACAACCTTGTCTTGCACTGAAAAAGCGAATACTTGGTATTTTGTACTGCGTCACCTTACATGTGTAATTTACGTTACATTACAATGTAAGTGTTTAAATATTAAATAGCTTAATGTAAGGAAAATGTGTTGATCACTACCATATCATAGCACTAGTTATATTCTGGCAAAATGTATGCTTTACAATGCCCGACAACAAGAAACATCCTATGTCAATTCAATTCTCAGCACCTTTCTTTACAAAAGAGCATATATGATATAATTGGTTGCTCATTATATACAAAACAAGATTTGTTAAAGAAATACCATAACAAATATTTTTATATAGTCTACATAACACATACAGCCGACAGGTTGCTAACAAAGTGTAATGTATTTTTAGTATGCCAATAAGAGATGAGGCCCAAATGTGTCTTTTTCTTACAGACAGGTATAACTTTCAGTGTAAAAATAGTAGAAAAACATAAGCTTAATAACTAAAGGGGTGACAATTTTTTAAAATAGGTTTTTCTATATAGGTTACTTCACATTCTAGACACTAATAAAAGCAATCTTCTATATCAAACAGTATACCAATATAAATGTGTATTTTTTGTTATAAAGATAAAGAATTCCAAATGCAAATGTGCAAGTTGCATAGAAGATAAACTAAGCAAACATTAAAGGTTTACAAGCTTCCACTCTCTGATAGACCAACCTAGTGCAACAAGGCTCAACAATAATCATTGTTGCTCTACATTCACAATAAAAAAACAAAGTGCTGTCTAAGCATTTAAAACAGTAACAGAACGAAGAAGTATCTATATTCAATATTCAATATTGTTTTAAAAAAAAATAATAATTGCAGCATTAATACAATACTTGCCCTCTGTGTATAAAGATGAGACCAGCTCTCCAATAATCAGTCTAGAAAAAGCCATACACTGCTTCTTACTGGTTCTACTTCAGCAGCTGTTCTATTTCCATGCAAAGGCATCCAACTTGAGCACCATAAATAACATAATGCCATGGGGGTTGTACTTAAGGTAGTGAACTGACAGTTACCCAAAAAAAAAAGTCAGCACCCTCTGCTGCCTGTCAAAAGACTAACAGTTTCTAGAAACTGCAGGGCTATGCGAAAGTCAAAACCCTAATGCTACAAAAACTTGGTTTTGCAAAAAGGAGATTGCAAATGATCACCGTATTTGCTTGATTATAAGACGACCCTGATTATAAGATGACCCCCCCAAATCTGAATATTAATTTAGGGAAAAAAAGAAAAAGCCTGATTATAAGACGACCCTATAGGAAAAAAGTTTTACTGGTAAATATTAATTCATGTAAACTATTTTTTGTTTTTTAATTTCCTTTTATTTACCAACCTGCCCCCAGTTAGAGCCTTTTACCCTCCTATATGCCACTCTGCCCCATGTTATGCCTTTTAACCCTCTATATGCCACTCTACCTCCAGAAATGCCTTATACCCCCATATGCCACTCTGGCATATAAGGGGTTAAAAGGCATATAATGGGACAGAGTGGCATATAGGGGGACACTTACATACCCAGACACTAATATACCCTCCCAGACACTGATATACCCACTCAGGCACCTCACTCACCAGCGTCACAGCGATGCCTCAGCAGGCACTTGCGGCAGCTCCCACAGGATTCTGGCATGACGCTGTGTGACGCCGCTAGGCCCCGCCTCCTCCAGAAAATTGAACAGGTGTACCAGATCCGCTTTGGGACTGCACAGTGCCGCTGGGGTCCCGGTCCTGCTTCTGAAGCAATCTCCCCAACCGGCTCTGCTTCCCCGCAGTGGGTGGGCTATCCCGGGAGTAGGAAGGTGTGTGCGTATGCAACCTCAGCTGCTGCCGGCGCTCGGTGATAGACGCCGGCAGCAGCTAAGGTTACCATACAGGAGGATCCAGGTCCCCTGCAGCGATGCGGGGGATCTGGATCTTAGTCTGATTAGAAGACGACCTTGATTACAAGACGAGGAGTATTTTTCAGAGCATTTGCTCTGAAAAGACCTTGTCTTATAATTGAGCAAATATGGTATAAGCCAACAATGGAAAGTATGTTATGCACATTTAAAACTATGAAAATTCATCAATTAACCTATTCACATGATTATGTATTATGCAACAGGATCGACGAGGCTGGGAACATGCGACTTAGGTACATGGACACAATATGGGTGGTTGGAAAGAACTAGTTGCAACAACAGCATCATTAAAAAAAATCCCTTAGAAATGTATATCATTGGGTCTTTGATTCACCAAAGCTTAATTGCGACAATTGGCACACTAGCAAGCCATCACTGTTGACAAGTGCGACAGCTGACCGACAACATTTTTGTATTTCTATTTCAGGAACTGATCTTCTCAACCTCATCCAGGTGCCTTGAGTTTCACTTTTTCCACTGTATTCCACTGGAAAGAAAGGCATACACACAACTCACTGCATATACATTTTCCTTCTGTTCTAGAATCCTGCAAAAAAAATCTCTTTTTATATAATGTATGTCAGAGCTGGACAAATTTGTGTCGAAGATAAGAGTCAGGACAAATCTTGGCGTTAGAAAAAATTACACCTATATACATCACTAAAATACAACAAAAAAAAGTAGACTTGTGCATTAGTCTTCGGGCGAACATGAAAACGAACGCGAAGAGTGCATTTTCGTGTTCGTTCCGAAGACACGCCGAAGAGAAGACAGCGGCGGTAAAACGTAGGTGAAGACGAAGACACACACCACGAAGATCTTCTCCCCCCTTCTAACTTACCTTGTCTTCGCGGCATCGCGGCAGTTCACGGAAGTGGAAATCCGCAGGTTCGCCGTCACGGGTTACAGGGGCAGTGCGAATGAGCCTATTGGTCGCCTACAGGGACCTGCAGGTGACCAATAGGCTCACTCGCACAGCCCCTTAAAAGTTAACCCCTAATGAAAGTTAAAAAGTTAACCCCAATGCTGCAACTTACCCGGCAGATCCCACTGGTCTCCCTCCCTGTTCAATTAGTTAAATGTCCGTACAGGGAGGGAGACAGTGGGATGTGCCAGGTAAGTTGCAGCATTGAGGTTTTAAAAGTCTGCACGAGCGACTCTGTTGGTCGCTCGTACAGACTTTTAAAACCCCAATTCTGCAACTTACCCGGCAGATGCCACTGGTCTCCCTAACTGTTCAATTAGTTAAATGTCCGTACGAGCAACTTTATTGGTCGCTTGTACGGACATTTAACTGATAGAACAGAGAGACCAGTGGGATGTGCCGGGTAAGTTGCAGCATTGCGGTTTTAAAAGTCTGTACGAGCGACCAACAGGGGTAAAAGGCATATCAGGGGGCATGGTGGCATATCAAGGGTAAAAGGCATATCAGGGGACATGGTGGCATATCAAGGGACATGGTGGCATATCAAGGGTAAAAGGCATATGGGGGGGCTATAAGGCATATGGGGGGGCTATAAGGCATAT
>VKOC01024170.1:0-24774 GCA_009364415.1 Spea multiplicata | reverse complement strand
TTTTAGCATTTCTACATATCTTGCATATTGATTTTGGTCAGCTCATTTTCACAAATAAGACCACTGATAAGTTTAGTGCTTGTTTTATTTGTGTGATGTGCTCAATAATCAAATGTGCAGTTTTTAGCTGTGAATTGGCCACAATGAGCATTAAGAACACTGGCCCTTTTCATCATATTGAAGCATAAACGATTCCAAAGCTACATAATGGAGCATTCAATGACATTCCTAAGCAACTCCAGTTGTTGTCCCGGATCTGTTTTAGACAGGCTTAGGCAGCAATTACCAGGGCTCTGGTGTTCCACCAAACCACTGTTAAAGCCATGTTGACCAAATGGAGAATTGTTCCATACTGCATCTTCCCAGTGATCTAGCTAAATATCTCAGAGCAAGGTGTAAAGGTATCCTAGAACAACAAATATAGGTCTATATGACTCTCTCATCTCAGGTTAGATCCGTGTTTTTGACTCTAATACAAGAAAGAGACTGGGCAAACTTGGTTTCAGGGCATTATTGCAAGACAGAAGGTATGGCCAAAAAAGACAAAATACCAAATGTTTAGGCAGGTGAATAATTGAATAATGTGGGCGTCTTTGAAGAAGGTAATTAATAGGTTTTTTTTTCTAAAAAATAGATAGAGCTTCAGGTTATGTGGAAGTAAGTTCCAATTATATGGGGCAACAGTTGGATGGAAGATGGTAATAGTAAGAAGAAAGAGGTCCTAAACAAGGAAGAGTACAGTAGACCACAATTAGATTAAAAAAGCTGTGTAGGAGGCTTATAGAGGTTTATAGAGGAGCCTATTATTGTGGCAGCACGTTTTGGCTACATATTAGGTTAACGTGATATCTTACAGTAACTTATTTAGTCTGTGGTTCCCGAAATGAGAGAGGCTGATGTAGAATGTCAGCAAAATAGAATGTAATTACCTATTGCATGTGCAGGAATAAAGCATTAACTGCATTGTTACTGGATATAGTAACTACCCTATTAGGGGAAGAGGATTCATGTAACAATGGAGGAGTGAACACAACCCTCATAATACAAATGGCTGTAGATCACAGCTCTCCCATCCCTTTGACTCATTATACACAAGGAGCGGGGCATTTATGTATGTGTTATTGGTGCTATCAATGTCTGTTGCGACAAACGAAGGAACCTGCAGAAGTTTTAATTCTAATCTACTAGAGGTTTTGATCTACCTTTTATCACACAAAATGACCCACCAAATCAAGTGTTAAATTATATTCTAATTAGAAGCTAAAAGCTTGCCACAAAGATGACTTTGCAGCTCTATTTAAACAGAATAAGTCAATTTGCATAGAGAGAACTTTAAATTTTCACATTCAACTAGAATGTTTAGGACTCCTGTCGCACCCGGCTTGACTTAGTGTTACACGCTTGTTTTCTTCACAGATATTTCAGCACATTATTCGACTAGAAATAAAGGATGAAGATGCACGCCACCTCTCACGGAAATTCCGTGACTGGGCGTATGGTCCTGTTTACTCCTCTCTGTATGATTTGTCTTCGTTAGACACTTGTGGAGAAGAAGTATCTGTTCTGGAAATCTTAGTTTATAATAGCAAGGTTGAGGTGAGATCGATGGTTTGATGTTTTGGATGTAAAGTCTTATATGTTTAATGGACTCACGTTGGTTAAATGGCATTGGCTATATATAACCCATAGTGAACGTTATGCTTTTGAGAGGGCAACTTTATTAACACAACAGAACAATTGTTGGGATGTATATAGAAAGTTCTTGCATTTCCCAGCAAATCGTTTAAATGGACCTTGTAAGGATGCACGTTGGCATTCGCTACAAAAAACTTTTTTTTTTCCCTCTTCATGTTTTAGAACCGCCATGAGATGTTGGCCGTAGAGCCCATCAATGAACTCTTAAGAGATAAATGGAGGAAATTTGGGGCTGTCTCCTTCTATACCAGTGTTGTATCCTATCTAATTTCCATGGTCATCTTTACCTTGATTGCATATTACAGGCCCATGGAAGGCAAAGTGAGTGTTACTCTTAATTACCAAAATCATGTTCAATTTATTTATTTTACTTGCTTCTGCAAATCCATCGTGAATGGAGAGCAGTGGTATACTGTCCACAATACCACAACTCCTTTCTTTTTCCTTCTCACTAATTCTGAACTAATCAGCAGCTACAAAGATGGATAATAAAATGACTGATTAGAAATAATAATAAATATGGAGTGTCATTAGGTAAGCATATTAGAGGCAGGTTAATAATTGATCAGATCTCTCAAAAGATGGCCTCTTGTTGATAAGAGAAGTAATATTTGGTCAATTGTTTTAGTTTAATGTTGGCTACGTATTCATCATTAACTGCAATATCACCAATGAACTTTTTACATGTATTTTGCTAGTTATGTAGTTGATTAACACTAGTAACTTCCTATATTTCCTAGCCTCCTTACCCCTACAGGACCACAATGGATTACTTGCGACTAGCTGGAGAGGTGATAACGCTAATGACAGGCATAGTTTTCTTCTTTACCAACGTAAGTAAAATGACCAAGTTGTTACATTGGATAGCCTCTGTTCTATTGCACATACAGGCTCGGGCCCAGCCATATCATTTCTCTCATTTCTTCCTCCCAGAATACACATCAGCTTTCTTGCTTAGTAAATTCATTTCTGATCTCTCAGTGTGAGAGTTTTCTATCCAGTTCTTGTGTATATGACATTATCATATGTTCTTGAATTCAATTTAAAAACAAAATCATAAATTTCAAATGTATCCGATATCTATGTTTGCATTGCGGATGTCCGTTCACTCATTGCATATTGGTTTTCAAATATTACTCCCTAGCCATCAGGCTAACAATCTTGGGGGTGGGGGGCATATTGTACAGAGTAGCACATTCTGTAAAATAAATATACTTGACACTAGAGGTGCTGCTATATGAAAATAGTTTTATATTGGCCAGGGAGTAGTTGGCCCCGTATAATGTAATGTGGTAAGCAATGCCAGATATCGGTGCTTTATCATGTACGGCATTACAGAACTTACTTGCACAAACACCAGAAAATGTTGAGGTTTTAAATAGACATTTGTGTATATTCCACAGATGAAAGATCTGTTCATGAAAAAGTGCCCCGGTGTGAATTCCTTGTTTATTGATGGATCCTTTCAATTGCTTTAGTAAGTGGCATGCATACTTTTCAGTGGACCTATATCTACATATAGATATATGCTTATTTAAAAAAAAATGTCCTATTGCTATCATACAGATATTAGTTTAGATGGTTTACTGATCATACCGAATTGTGAAATGCATAATTGGTCATTCTTCAATAACAAACAGCTTTCACCTTAAAGCTTTAATATAACAGACATTAGTATTTTACTTTTCTTAAAATGACATTTCTTTAAATATTTTCTCATCATTTCACTACAGTTACTTGCATGTAGCTAGTTGATTATTTAACCCCTTAAGGACAATGGGCGGTCCCGAAACCCATTGAAAACAATGCATTTTGAGCCCGTACATGTACGGGCTTTGTCATTAAGGGGTTAATTTGATCTGGTTGCATACTTTTGTTATTTTGAAGCTCAGTTTATAATGAGTATAGGGGAAGAGAGGGAGGTAAATGGAACAACAGCGAATGAATTTAAACATGCATGGGATAAACATAAAGCTATCCTGAATCTTAGTCAAGACCAAGGACTGATTATAGTCTGAGTCGTTACATCAGGAAAAATGAGCAGGCTAGATGGGTCGCATGGTTCCTATCTGTTTCCATGAAAGGAGGGCTTTCAAATGAGAAGGCATTATACTTAGCATGTGTTCCATCTATTACACTAGCTTTATAAAATCCAAGACAAGTATCTTAATGCTGACCGTTCTTACAATTTGACCTTACAAATTGTATCCACTTAATAACCTATCCATACAAAGGTTGGAAAATATTGTGGGTAAAAAACTGATGTCTGTTAAACATTCTGCGTTTACTGGCGTATCTCTAAAATTGGAACTTTCCCTTGTCTCCAAGTTTTATCTACTCGGTGCTGATCATTATAACAGCTTCGTTGTATCTGGCTGGAATTGAGGCTTACCTGGCTGTCATGGTGTTTGCCTTAGTCTTGGGGTGGATGAATGCTTTGTACTTCACCAGAGGTTTGAAACTGACCGGGACCTACAGCATCATGCTTCAGAAGGTGAGTGCTCAACAAAACACATTCATTCGAGGCTGATATGTGGGTGACAGCATTGCCCTGCGATGGAGATGTTGCCTGCAGGTGCTTGTTGTATAAGAGGCCTGCTTGGAAGTAGAACGGTCAAAAAACCATTTGGTCTTGCGTAAAAAGCACTAATAATAGTATGAAATATAGGTTACAATGTTCTGGCCAAAAGGTGGCCTTGAAAGCAAGACCGGACCATGGGGAAAAAAGCAGAAGGATAATAGAACAATGTTTTCAAGAACTTTAATGTTGATAAATGTTTTTCTTTAGTCTACGTGTTTTACATCAGGCACTATTTTATTTATTTTTTTAAATTTAAAATGTATTTTTCAGTTCTTTCTGTTTACCATTTTTTTAGTAATACTTTATGTAGTTTTTTGATTGCATCAATCAGTAAGTATGTATAACCAAAAAACATTTCCTACTACAAATATGAACATTTCTGAATTAACTTGCATACATGGCTTATCAGTAAATGTCTTTCTTTAGTATATGTTCCATAAGCACCAATTTTGAAATTGTTTCTGTATTTTTAAATTTCTGTTTTATTTATTAGTAATCTTTCAATAAATAGTGAAGGTGTAGAATTTACATGTACATTTCCTAGTGCATATACAAACATTTATTCTTGAGCATAAGAAAGCAAAAATATATGTTGTGAGAAGATGGAAGTGTTCCATGTGACCATTAGATGGAACCAAAGTACCAGATTATAAAATTGGGTTGATTCACTTACCAATAGTCTTGTCTATGTCAAGGTGACATGAAACATTTCAGTTAACTTAAGTAAAGTTAAAAAAAATATATATATTTTCCCTTGGGCATAACGTACAGCAATGTTAGGTTAGATTTAACAAGAACATGATTTTATCCTATTTGTTCCGATATCTGCAAATCTGAAAGCTTCCAATTTTTTTCAATTATTTAATATTTTTGGCGACTTTCCTTGCTCGGACACTGCACTGATGCTTTATTTTAGTGCTAATGAAGTCCTTCTTGGTTAATGAAATCTTTTCCATCGCAAAAGGTCACATTGGTCAGGCTAGGTGATTGAAACGGAGCCATTTTATTGTTTACCAGAAGGCAGTGTGATGAGGAGTCAAGGTGTTGGTAGATTTTGCTAAAATAACAGAGCTAATCGCTAATATGCAGCTGTCCAAAAACATTATATATGCACAACGTAAACTATATTCAAAAATTAATTTGCATTATTTTTGAAAACGTATTTTTAATCCAATACTAGTAATAAATAGATTTGGGAGGGTGTGCCTTAGCTTAAGTTTAATAGACCAGCATTTGTGAGTCTCTCCTTCAAGAAAGCATAAGCAGCACACGGTGCTGCCATGCTAGTACATCAAAGTAATGTGAGCCTGCTCGTTGGCCGCCTCCTGGATGGTTACTGCTGCAATGTGCCCAGATGATCAATTTAGGCAACGTGGGCCTAGTGTGCCCAATAGTGTTATGGGAGTGAAAGAAAATGTGTACTGCAGCCATCATGCACACCAACAATGTATGTTATGTTTTAGAATAGTAGTACCGTATTTGTAGTCCATTTCACGATATTTTTCTAGAATCTCTCTAGATTGTAAGCTTGTGAGCAGGACCCTCTCTACCTAATGTATCAGTTTGTCGTAGTCTGCCTATTCTAGTCTCATCATTGTCATTGAATGTATGTATTTAAGAAGTGCTGTGTAAATTGGCACCATATAAATAAACTTCAGTAATAATCATAGAATATAAAAGAATGCCCACGTGTGCAATTATATTATACCTAAAAATATTGATACCATTATATCAATATTTTTAGGTTCTTTTTAGCTAGAAATTTTGGAAAATATGACTCCGTCGCAAACCAATCAGCACACAGGTGCTTAGGGATCCACATGCTGTCCCTCAGGAACTGGATAAGCAGGTGGTGGTCATTTCTTTCAATAAGAAAATGTGACGGGTAATTTCCTGTTAATTAGAGCTGCATCAGGCTTGCTTATTTACAATGCCTGTGGAAGTAAATATGGATTTGTGTTTTAAGTTTAACACAGTCTCTTATATCTTTCAGATCCTGTTTAAAGATTTGTTTCGCTTCCTGCTTGTGTACCTCCTGTTTATGATTGGATATGCTTCAGGTATGAACAGTGAACTAGAACAAAAATTCTCCCGGACTTCTAGACTAGTTCTAGATCTGTTAAAACCTGTTGCTGTAAACAAATATATCTTTCAAGAAAACTTCCAGCACATAAGGAACATAGAATCTTAGACGGTAGCGTGGTAAATAAGGGTTTCCACATTCAATTTACTAAATTTTAGATTTTCATGACAACTAATTTATGGCGATGTTCCTGGAGTTAGCGAAAATCGGAAGGTGAAGTCTTAAAGCAGTTAGTTATTTTTTTCTTTAAGGTTTTTTTTTATGTACATAAAAAAAATTGATAGCCTGACTTTGAGAAATAAACAGCAATTATAGCCTTAGGAATCAAAATGGGGCCTTTTAGCAGTTATTTTGGATTTGCAAATTAAAGGGCTGTGTTTGAGACTGTACATTAAAACGCCATGGTAGATTGTTCTAACCAAGTAATGGGTGTAATTTACTGTAACCACCATAAAGATATATACAATTTAGATTTAAACATTTAAAGACGAAAAAACCTACTCCTGTATTTTTCATATATTTAGTAATGATTATGCTCTTGATTTTCCAGCTTTGGTGTCCCTGCTCAACCCATGCCCTACAAATGAGACCTGCAATGGTAATGGCACAGAATGCACTGTGCCGGAGTATCCATCGTGTCGGGACAGCAGCACCTTTAGCAAGTTCCTGCTGGACCTCTTCAAACTGACCATTGGCATGGGTGACCTGGATATGATCAACAGTGCTAAGTATCCAGCTGTCTTCATCATACTGTTAGTGACCTACATCATTCTCACTTTCGTCCTCCTACTTAACATGTTGATCGCATTAATGGGGGAGACGGTTGGCCAGGTTTCCAAGGAAAGCAAGCAGATCTGGAAATTACAGGTAGGAATACGTGAACTTGGAACATGAAATGTGTCACGTTTCTACTTTTGGGGTTATGCAAACTGCTTAATTATTAATGTAAACAAGACCATGGGTGATAGATTGGGACCTTAGCTTGAAATCAGGGTTTATTAAGTAAAGGTCTACAAGAATGGCTGGGCTGCATGATGCATAGTTCAATCAATGAGGAGGTGACTTTCAAGAACACTTGCTGATTTAACTATGTATTATAAAGGAGGATCCAAGATATTCTTGGAGCAAGAGTAAGCGTGAAAATAAACAATGAAATGCAAATGAAAATTTGCACCTCTTTGCTTTTGCTCGGGGCTTATTATAAGTTAGGTTTAAGTGCCCCCTCACAGAATCTGTGCTGGAGGTCCCCCAAAATCTGCACTGGAGCATCCCAAAGGCCCCCCAGGTGCCCCATTTGCACTCCAGGGCATAAAGGCATGATTCTCAGTAGCAAACCTAGAGGGCTAACGTGGACCCTTAAGGGTTCTGTCACCCTCATACTTACTGGGCTCAACGAGATGTGTAATTACTAAACTGGCTTGAAGAGGTCCTGTCCCCTCTTCACAAATGGGCTACACAGGCCCTGTACCCCACAAAGAAGAAGGACATAGATGACAAGAGGAAAAGGCAGAGAATGATAGAGGAAATGATAAAGTTAACATACATGCTGGCTGCTACATGAAAGCGCTCCTCTGAGCTCATGGTTCATGGTTGGCTGTAGGCCTTTTTCATTAAGAGAGGCTGGGGGCCCTTTGCTGGGATAGGCCCAGGACTGTTTGTTTGCCCCTGATGGCAGCCCTGAGTGGTATCTATGGCAAGCCGGTGATGGAATTTACCATAAAACAAAATTATCTTAATTAATCAAGTGTATGTCTTTTCTTTGGATGCAGAAAATGTTACTGCCTAAAGCTAAAGTGAACATGAGATCATTAAAAAAAGGGAAATTGATTTGGGATCTATGCATACACACACACAAATGGTAGACCAAACTCTGCCTGTCCTTACCTTTTGATAAAATGTGTTAAAAATACAGTATTGTAATTCAAGATATACAGACCACTTTGTCAACATAGGATTTTAATAATAGACACTAATATCTTTCTTTCCCAGTGGGCCACAACCATCTTGGATATAGAAAGGCTGTTTCCAGTCTTTATTAGAAAAGCCTTCCGCTCAGGGGAGATGGTAACAGTGGGGAAGAATATTGATGGGACACCGGATCGGCGCTGGTGTTTTAGGTAAGGCACATTGATTTTTTGGAATGTGTGCACCAACACAAACCCACAACAGGGGGTTTACCCTCTAAAGCCAAAATTAGCAGGAAAGTTATGCCATCCATTAATTCTGTATGCATTATAAAGAGCCATTCCTGGCAAACTTCTCTGCAAGAAGGGGTGATCTGGCCCTGCATAATACATGAGTTCAATTGGTGAGATGACATTGAAGAACTGATTTAAATATGCTTTCTGCGATGCCATCCAAGCTATTGTTGCAGCAGAATCCCATAGGGTTTGTTCCTTCATAAAGTAAAGAGAACTCTGTGAGGTGAAACTGCAACTATCCTGCAAACCTTTTTGTGAACCCCCTCTTTAGTGAATAAACTCACAATAGGTGAATAAATGTCACAATAGGCTTAATATATGAAAATGTAATTTTGATGTGTGAAATAGATTTGACTGACACTTTGTTTAAAATAGCAGTTTCCATCTTTTCCATAAGAAATCAACACATGTTACATATCAGTGGTCATATAATTATCATACAATCATCCATGTGCATGTCACTAATACAATACTATAGTTACCAATATTAAACTACTGTGAGAAGACATCTGTGTTTTATACCAGCTTGATTTTGAGATAACACCTTTCCTAACTGAGAGAATAGTCATGAAACCACATAAGCTGTTTTCTACAAAATGGCTGACCCCGTGAACCTTAGTCTAAAATGTATTCCTAAGTATTAAAAAAATAGCAACTAAAGTTATTAGATATATTTTGCTTTGAACGAAAGGACATTTTCTTTTACCACTTTTAATCATAAGAATTTCTAGAGCATTCTTTAGTCTTAATGGCTTTTCTCTTATTCTTGAAAGCTTGGTTGCTTTTATTTTTTAGCATTTATAGCAGATGTCTTATGTCCTCCCTTTTTTAATTTGCCATTTATGGCCAGCAGTGTAAACACTGTTTTCCACTTTTGATTTCTATTCATTATACCGCATAGCTAGAACATTTTAAGAACCTCTTCGTGCAAGTGATTGTTTTAAATTGGACTTATACCTTCAAGTGGCAAGTCATTTCATAATTATGCCTCATTCTTGCACCCATTCATTGTTTTCAGGGCACAGTGGTATGGAAGGGGTGAAATCTGATGGGTTACAAAAGGCACAGCAGGGAATCAGGGATTATTAGGGATGGGACAGCAATAGGTCCTACACAAAAGCTACAACTTAATTTGCATATTAATGAAGTCTCCGGCTATATCACTAGGCACAGCATGAATTAGCAGATGGTATTTAAATCTTCTAGTAAATATGAGAGACAGGCAGTTGCTGGCAATTATGACAGCACTTAATGGGATATCTGTTATTGATTCATAATTAGACCTCATTAGACCCTTGTCTGTTCTGTGTTAATTATTATAGTATGAAAAGGTTGTCTGAGTTGCTATATTTTTTACTGTACTGCTCAACAATGGGACATTAGCAAAAAAAATAATCTCTTAAAGGGGTAACATCTAACAACAATTGGCTATTAAGGTATAAATGTGGACTAAGAAAAAGTAAGATGTAAGGTTTTTCCATAATGACTCGGGTTATGCCAAAAAAAAAAATCTCTTTAAATTCTAATCACACTAATTCCATACATTCCATTTTAGACACCTTTTCACAATTGTTTACAGACTTTAATCTGGATACTTGCACAAATTCTGAACAGGCAGACCCATTGGGACATTTGTAGGTAAATCGAGTGCCTTCAGTGGAGTGGCCTCAGCCTTTGCAACCATTGATATAGTTGGGGTTGCTGAACACAATCCACATTTGCACAGCTAACTAGATCGCAATAGCCATGCCTTGTTTGTACCCAAAAGAAGAATTGGGTGAAATATTTCCCAGTGAGGACTTTGTAATATATGGTTTTCCAAATGTGTTTGGAGAACACTTTTAAAACTCCAAGGGTCCTCATGTGACGTTTGCAATCATCGTTAAAAATAAAATGTGTGTATATACACAATATAAAATACATGCACACATGTACATACATAGCTTAAGTGTGGTACAACTCTAAACCTGATGTTCTAGAATACTTTATGGATGCACATAGTCCACAATTGGCACCCAGACCACCATTAGTGTACGATTGTCCTACAAAGGAAGGTTTTCCATTTTGACTGTACTTGTCTACTTGAAACAGTTAGGGCTATTGTAATGTCATTGTTTTATGCCTGGTATTATTTGTGCGTTCAGGAACTGTATACACTGCTGTAACCTTAGTCTTGGACTTTACAAAGATAGATATTTATCATGGGTATGGCATAATGAGATTCCAAGAAGTATGCACACATTGAGTGGCTTGCGCTTCAACAGTGTTTGCATAATAGTTGTGTACATCAGTTCTTTGCATTGTGAGATGCCATGCTGCCATGGCATCTCAAAGTGTTTTTGGTCTGCGTATTACTTGCATTAAAAGGTAGGTTTCAGCCCCATAAATAACACAATGGTGTTTTATGGTGTGTGTGGCACTGCATATGTTGCCCTTCTTCCACTCTGTAGATTGTTTGTATGCAGTCAGACTCTTCACAGCCCATTAGGGTTTTTACATTCAAGAAAATTAATATAACTTCTTCTGCAGAAAGGTTTTCAATTCCCTTGATAAAGGTTCATTTGTGGACATGTCCTTTCTGTATCTTAGAGTTGATGAGGTAAACTGGTCTCATTGGAACCAGAATCTTGGCATCATTAATGAGGATCCAGGGAGGAGTGATACATATCAATATTATGGGTTCTCACAGACCGTGGGACGTCTGAGGAGAGGTAAGTTGTGCTTCTTACACTGTGTTCCATTTGTTCTTGTAAATTGTGGAATTGCTTTTTGAGGACCTATTAAGGACATTAAAGAGACTATTCCTCAAAAAAATGTAGTAAACTGCCTTGCTTTCATTAAGTTTTTCTCCTTGTTAGATATCCTCTGTCGTAATATGCTGTGCTTCTCCAATTACTGATAAAGGAAATACATATCCAGCTGTGATACTGAATGTACTATTATCTATTTAATTCAGCATTCCATAATTCAAGATGGATCAAGTGATAATTATAACTAAACTGTAATTTGAAATTATGCTAGGAAGCATAATGTACATTTACTCTAGTGTCTCTTTCCTCCAGGTGATTTTTAATATTGTCTTATCTGTACCTTTTGCAGATCGGTGGTCTGTGGTGGTCCCTAGAGTGGTAGAACTAAATAAAAACACAAATCATAATGATGATGTTGTAGTACCTCTGGATCACATTTCAAGAGCACATTCACATTACCAAAGACATGGATACCCCCAGAACTGGAAGAAAGACGAGACTCATATCTAGCAGCTTTAAGCCATAAATTCTCGCTCTGTGTCCGTGGAAGCCAGCAGTATACTGTGCTCAAGATGGCCCAGAACCAGTATTTGCTGCTAACCAGTTTTTGGAACATTCGCACTTTTGCACAAATACGTATTCTTACCTGGCTGAAATAATTACTGCAGTATGTCAGAATTCCTGATCTTGACGATAAATGGACATGGATTATTGGTTTATATTTATTTTTTTAAGTAAAGTTAAACGTTTTTTATTTGTAAATGTTTTAATACATGAATATCTTAAGAGACCAGGCAACATAAGCAGACAACATAAGGCATTAAGTAGAATGTTCTGCAATAAAGCAGAATGGATATTAAGGTTATTTTAAATTAATAAAATCATTAAGTATTTCCCATTTTCTTAATAAAAGTGTATTGTGGAAATGGGAACAGAATCAAAATGAAAACAGCTGACATAAGCCTTCTGGGCACTACATTTGCAAGCAGCCTGTAATGTTTTCCCCACATTTTGAAAGAGCAAGAAGATCAGGTACCCACTTTACTACAGGTTGTTGAGCTACAAAAGGTGTGCAGATGGGCTACTATATGAAGTATTATGCCTTTTCTATGTGTATTTGATGACAGACATTTCAGGGCTAACTTCTTACCAACTTATGTAATATATTAGGTTCCCACACTCTTTTGTGTGTTGACGTAGTGTCAGTTTCTTAATTCGCTCCTACCTCTGACACTACACAATAGTAATAATAATTGTGTTAATGTGTGTGTCACATATAGCAGATTTTAAGATATTTTTAATAAACTATTTCAACCTTCCTCTTGTTGATGTATTTATATTGCTTTGAGCGTTTTGACTATTCATTTACATAACTAGGCCTTATTAATTATTTACGATACCCAGATTGTCCACCCACATATGCTACCCTATATATCCTGTTTTCTTCACCTACTTAAAATATACTTATAGCTAAAAGCCCCTAAGGCCCCTAACTGACTTTTTTATGATATAGCTTGTACTTTCTTGTTTTTTAAAAAAAAAACATGTAACTGAGTTTTTATAAGTAATTGATTACTTTATTTACAATATTTATTTAATCAGTGCTCTTTCCTATTGCGTCACCCTCAAAGGTTGCTTGAACCAGTTAGCAATTTAAGAAGGGATACCTTAAAGGGGAATAGGTACAATAATAGCCATACAAATAATGGGAACATGAAGTTAGTATGGCTGATTTGGCTTTATACATATGTATATCTGCAATCTGTAAATGTAGCATAGGTTTTAGTGAACAGAGCAATAAAATGTAGGAGAAAATGTAAGAACTGCGACAGAATGTACAGAATTTTACTCTACTACAGAATTATATGTTGCTATTTTGTGTTTAGTGCAGTTCATGCACATGACTGATATTTAAATTGCTCACATATTATTTTGGAACTCTCTGGAGGGAGGACAAAAATGAAGAAAGACAAATGTTCCTGTGCTTTTGTTTCCCTGTGGCTATTACCCTTCCCTGGACAAGGATTGAACTTTGTTTTCAAATTTCATTTTTATAACTCTGATTGACTAAGAACACTTAAAACCGCAGAGAAAGTGTGATTTATGGTTGAAAATATAACTGCTACCTTCAACAAGAGTAAACAATGCAGGCTTTTCACAGATATCTTATGAAATGCCCCAACACAGACATCAGCAAGCATGGTCGTTGGAGGCCCATTTTTACTACATTTTTGCTCTAATACCACAAAGTCTTGGGTGGTAGCAATAAAGGAGTCCAAAGTTTTCCCTATATTTACTTGTGGGAGAGGTGTATTGACTAAAGCATATGTCTACGGGAGAGTTTAAAATTTCAGTTCATTTTTTATGCATTTTTATCACAAGGAAACTCCAATGAGCTAAACGTGTGAGTTGACTCTGTATAATGCATTGGTAATGTCTTACAAAAGCTTAATACTCTAATCGACTAGATTGTAAGCTCGCAAGAGATTTAATACCTGATTTGGCTATGCATTATGCAGGGTCAGCTCAGACTTTCTTGCAGGAGAAGCTTTATGGGGATCTGCTCTTCATTTTGAGATTGACATCAGTGAGTTGGAATGCTCAACTCTCCTAGAAATTCCTACGCTGGACTACGTTGACCATAAAGAAATGTGATGCCTCCAGTGATGACATCTGATTTGTTTGAGGCTTACATTTCTAGAGGTGTGAAAATGCACACAAAAACTGAACAGCTGCAGGTAAGGTTGTGTTTGTCTCAGAATTACAGGAGTCTGCTTATAACATACAAGTACATGATTGTTGTGAATTAGTGTTGACATATTGATACCCTCACTCTTAGCAATTCTATCTTCAGCATATATTGCAATACTGAGAATATTATCAAATCAAATAACCCTGTATCGTCTTTTTCAGCTCAGCATAAAAATTTAATTTTGTATGGATTTGCTATTAATTATCCAGTCCCACTGAGGGGGTGGTAGATAAATAGAATAGCCTCCCATCAGAAGTGGTAGAGGCTAGTACACATGCCTGGGAACTCTACGGAAGAAGCGTCTCTTCTCCGGGTTGACACTTGAATCCTCCGGATCGTGAGAGCGTGGTCCTGACACACCCCACTTCCCGCCCATTTCTCCTACGATGTCACACCCACTGGCTGCATCCCGCAAGGGTTAGCGCTGGGTAGCCCAAGCCCACACATACTAATACAGTAAGGGAATTTAAAAATAAATGGAATAGGTATAGACAAGATCAAGGACTGTTCAAGGCCTGATTCTTACATCAGGAAAAATGGGCAGGCTGAATGGTTTATATACACTTTTATATACACTTTTAGACATTTATGACAACCACCTGCATTATGGAGGATCCATAAATAATTAAATTCCTATTGTGAATTTATACATCATTATTATTATTTATTGTTTTATATAGGCCCATCAAATTCTGTAGCGCTATACAATGGGTAGACAGGACATAACAAGTAGTATGTAACATAACAAATTGACTAACAGAGGCAACAGGTGAGGAGGGCCCTGTTTAAACGAGCTTACAGTCTAGAGGGAGTTGGGTGTATTACACAATAGGTAACAGTGCCGCTGTGAAGGGCTTTGAAAGTAAGAGTGAGGATTTTGAAATGAATCCTGAAGCGCACAGGCACCCAGTGAAGAGAGTGACAGAGAGGAGAGGAAGATAGGTCTAGCAGCAGCATTCATGGTGGATTGTAGAGTGCTGAGACGGTTAAGAGGGAGACCGGCTAAGATAGAGTTACAGTAGGGAGATAATCAGGGCATGGACAAGAGCATTAGTGGTATGCTGCGTTAGGAAGGGATGCATACGGGCAATGTTTTTAAGATGAAGGCGACAGCTTTTAGAGACAGACTGAATATAGGTTGTGAACGAAAGGTCGGAGTCAAGGGTGACACCAAGTCAGCGTGCATGAGTAGACGGGGAGATGATGGCACCATTAACATTGAGGGAGATAGATGGGGGGAATCTTAGCATTGGAGGGAGGGAAAATGAGGAGTTCAGTTTTGGAGAGGTTAAGTTTTAAGAAACGTGCAGACATCCAGGTAGAGACAGATGCAAGGCAGTTAGTTACATGATCTAAGACAGAGGGAGAGAGCTCAGGGGAGGATAGATAGATCTGGGTGTCATCAGCGTATAGGTGGTATTGAAAGCCAAAGGATGAGATCAGTTTGACGAGGGAGGAAGTGTAAAGAGAGAACTGAAGGGGTCCTAAAACGGAGCCTTGAGGTACCCCAACTGAGAGAGGGAGGGGAAGTGTTACTGGAGACAGAGACACTGAAGGTACGATCAGAGAGGTAGGAAGTGAGCCATGAGAGAGCAGCATCACGGAGGCCAAGATCATAAAGCTTTTGAAGGAGAAGAGGGTGGTCCACCGTGTCAAAAGCAGCAGAAAGGTCCAGTAGGATTAGCATGGAGTATCCCTTGGATTTAGCAGCGAGTAAGTCATTAGTAACTTTAGTAAGGGCGAAAACCAGATTGAAGAGGGTCAAGCAGGAAGTTGGAGTCTAGAAACTTAGTTGTATATAAACAATTCTTTCAAGAAGCTTGGAGGTGAAAGGAAGCAGAGAGATGGGACGGTAGTTTGAGAGACCAGTCGGGTCGAAGGAGGACTTTTTCAAGATGGGAGTGATGGTAGCATGCTTGAAGGACGATGGGACAGATCCAGTATTTTGGGAGATGTTGAAGATATGAGTTAGAGTAGGGGCAAGGGTAGATGAAATAGACTGGGTGAGATGGGAAGGGATGGGGTCAAGGGGGCATGTAGTTGGACAAGAGGAAAGAAGAGCAAGTACATCCTCTTCAGTGACAGCAGAGAAATGAGTTAATGTAGTGAGGGGAGAAGAGGTCAGGGGGCTGCATAGTCAGAGGGAGGTGACTGTGCAGATATGTCATCTCTGATAGTTTGAATTTTGTTATTGAAGAATGTGCAAAGTCAGATGCATTAAGGTTAGTGGAAGGGGTAGTAGGGATCGGTCGAAGGAGGGAATTGAAAGTATTAAAAAGTCGTTTAGGGTTGTGGGACAGGGAGGAGATGAGGGAGGTGAAATAGGTTTCTTTAGCAAGGTTAAGAGCAGAGTAGTAGTAACGTAGCATAAATTTATAGGGCAGAAAGTCAGACATGGAAGTAGACTTTCGCCAACTACGTTCGGCAGTGTGGGAACATCGTCGTAGGTGTCGTGTTACAGTTGTGTGCCAGGTTTGGAAATGTGAACGTCGTGAGGTGCGAGTAGTAGCTGGTGTTATCTGCTCAAGAGCAGATATGAGAGTGGCGTTATAGACAGAGGTAGCGTTGTTAGGGCATGACATGTTTGAGATTGGAGAGAGGAGAGGGAGTAAATTGATTGAAAAGTCCTGAAGGTTAATAGAGCTGAGGTCTCTGGTTAGGCAGGGTTGGGGTGCAAGGGGACGAGTATGAGGCAAGATTAGAGAGCAGGAAAGGAAGTGGTGGTCAGAGAGGGGGAAAGGGGAATTTGAAAGGTTAGTGTTACCATCATCATGGGTAGGGGAGTTGATATGTTGTTGGAGATCAAAAGAGCAAGAAATTTTGAAGCCATGGGGCTCAATGGGGTGTCAACTGGGATGTTGAAATCCCCAAGGACAACAGAAGGAACATCAGAGGAGAGGAAGAGAGGGAGCCATGAGGAGAAATGATCAAGAAAGATGTTAGCCGGGCCAGGAGGGCGATATATAACAGCAATGTGTATGGAGATGGGATGAAATAGTCGGATCGCATGGACTTCGAATGAGGAGAAAGAGAGTGATGGGGCAAAGGGAATAGGTTGAAAAGTACAAGTAGGGGAGCGTAGGAAGCCTACCCCTCCACCCTTCTTGTCATCAGGTCTGGGAGTGTGAGTGAGGTGTAGGCCACCATAGGAGAGAGCAGCAGGAGAAGCAGTGTTACGAAAAGTTAGCCAGGTTTCAGTTAGAGCAAGAAGGTGTAAGGAACTAGAGACAAAGTGGTCATGTAGGGCTGTTAGTTTGTTACAGACAGAATGTGCATTCCTGAGAGCAAAGGCAAATGGGGGGGATAGGAAGAGCGTCAGGGTATGTGGACAAGATTGTTTAGGTTTCTGGAATGTTGACTGGGAGAGGATGAGGAAGAGAGCACCAAAGGAGGCCCAGGGTTTGGGGAGATATCCCCGGCAGCTAGGAGAAGTAGAATAGAGAGTGAGAGGAGGTGGGAATAGGACTTGTGTAAGTGGAGGGATATCTGGGGGGGAGGAGGGGGGAAGGGAGGAGGTGAAGTTGAGAAGCACTTGGAATGAGAGAAGGGGAGAAGAAAGTAATGAAGGTGCAATGCAGACATAATGTGGGGTAGCTGGTGGCTGGAGAGAGATGATGATTTTACAAACAATAGAGGAAAGAGAAATGAGGATTCTAAACATGGTAATGTACATAGCGGTGTATTACTATCGGTTGTGGTCAGCAACATGTAAAAATAAATAAATGTAGGCTTAAATAAATGACCAATATGGCACCCATAAAATGAACCCAAACTTTAGAAAAGCTGACTTAGGCCTAATAGAAAGAAACCGATGCCCTTCAGCTGCCATATTTTTGAGTTGTATATCTGCCTCGGGCACTGGCCAAGACCTGGCCCAGGATAGTGCGCCCAGCTGCCTCCTAGTCATATCCTGGTGCTACACCTCTTAAGGATGTATGCTGCTGGGTATAGCATGTAGCAGAAGCTGTGATGGCTAGGAACCACCAGATCAAACTAAGAAGAATCCAAATTGGAACTGCAGGCTGCCCAGGAACTTCAAATACTCTGTGCCTACAAGACATTCCCTTTTGAAAAAGACATGACATATTAAACAAAAACAACAACAATATGTAATGCTTCCTGTTTGTACCTGCGGTCTACATGCCCTATTGTTGGAAAAGTTAACGTCAAAGCCAATTCTCCTGACAGCTCTTGCCCTATTCCTGATATTTGATGATACTATTACTATAACAAGAAATTCCCTTTTAAGGGCATAATTGTTAAGAGAAACTACTCTGGTACAAAGTGCTTAATTTGAAATAATTAATAGAGGCAATCAATTTCTGAAATTGTATTTTTGAATGAATATGGAGCTGCAGCTTTGCTGTGCTGACAAATGGCCCTTAAAAGTCTGATGTCATACTTTTGTGTGGTATCTTTCTTTACCGATATATTCTACATTTCATTTTTCTGTGCAATATAAGCAAGCAAGCAGCTAGGCAACCGATTGTAAGTCTGCATGATTCACAGAGAGTTCTCAGATGTTTTTTCTTCTGTGAACTGTGAATGCAATATTTTGCTAC
The DNA here is from genome assembly GCA_009364415.1 of Spea multiplicata. Taxonomy (NCBI): domain Eukaryota; kingdom Metazoa; phylum Chordata; class Amphibia; order Anura; family Pelobatidae; genus Spea; species Spea multiplicata. The sequence continues at coordinate 6,150 of VKOC01024170.1, read as the reverse complement.
TTTGACATTTTGTTCTTAAGTTCTTTATCCTCTTCTTTAACAATATTTCTAATACCGAGCAGAAGCCAATAGTTTTATTAAGTTTTCAGCCTAACCACACAAAAGTCATACTTGTTAGTTTTTGCAGAAGTCAGAACCCATGCCCACAAAGGAAGTAAAATCCCATTAGAAAAATGAGGAATATAATTTACCTTTTATTACTTGCAGGAGTCATAACAAGCACAAAATAGTAGACTTGGGCGCCGGAAGAAAATTTGTGTTCGTTTTCGGGGGGAAAAAATGTCTTCGTATTTGCCGAAATTAATCCATCTCTGTCTTCAAGTCGGATTAAATTTTTCGGAAATCCCATTCGTCTGTCCGGTTGCCATGGAAATAAGAAATAAATGCATAGAAGAAGTTGAATTAAAATGGCAAGATTCTCCTCCTCTTACTGTAGTTAAAATGGTGTCTGCGGTGACAAATGAAAGAAAGGAAGATTTTGTTATTGTACACATTCGTTTTTTGTTTCTTTTGTCCAATATTGCATTTGTTTGTTCGTTATTTGCAAAAACAACTGTGCAAGTCTCACTCAACAAATTCCCAGGAGGTACTGTGTGAAATCTGAAAAGAATACTTCTTTGTGGGTAAAATACTATTTCAGCAGAGCCGCATAATTCACGGGTACATGTCTATAACTTTTTCCAAAACTCACATTTTACAATTTTATACTAAATAAAACAATATAATTATGTTAACAGATTAAAATAAGTAATATATACCTATTAAATTACATCCACATTGTAAGCTTGTGAGCAGGGCTCTCTCCACCGAATGTATCGGTTTGTCTTAGTCTGTCAATTCTTGTCTTGTCATATCCCTTGAATTGATGTATTGTATTAAGCGCTGCGTAAACTGTTGGTGCTGTATAAATAAAAGATGATAATTTATGTACATGTGGTTATATGGAGCCAGCAGATTCTGTAGCATTACAATAAGTGGAATACTTTCAAGTCACATACAATAACAAACTGGTAAAAAAGGAGAAGAGGGCCCCGCTCTTACAAGCTTACCATCTAGTCGGTGGTTGAGGGGGAAGTGAAACAATAGGAGAGGACTACTTGGGTGGGGGTAGATCTGTAGAGGTTGTTGATTGTTCAGATGGTTTGATTAGGATGCTGGCTGAGTGTTGGGTGGAAAGGTTGTAGACTTCTCGAAAAAGGTGGGTTTTCAGAGAGCTTTTTTCCGTTTTAGAGTCTAACGGAACTGGGTAGGGAATTCTACAGAAGATGTACAGCATGTGTGAAATCCTGAATACGTGAGTGGAAAAAGCTAATGACAATAAAAGTGAGAGAAAGTCATGAGAGGGTGGCTAGGGTGTATTTGGATAGAAGAACAGAGATATAAGGGTGTGCAAAATTCTTAAAGGCTCTGTAGGTCAGAAGTTTGAATTTGATACTGAAGGGTATAGGGTGCTAATGGGGCAATTGGCACTGTGGAGTAGCAGATGAGGAATGGCAGAATGACAGATAAAGATTAATCTAGTTGCAGTGTTGAGGATGCATTGGAGCGGTGAAAGGCGGGAGACCAGTTAGTAGAGATTTGCAATAATTCAGATGGGGTATCACAAGGGAGTGGATTAATATTTTGCTTGTTTCTTGTGTGAGGAATGGGTGAATTCAGGAGGGGATTTTTTTAAGGTGAAAGTGGCTGGATTTGGTGAGGAACTGGATGTGAAGGACAAAAGAGAGTGAGCCGAGTCAAGTGTCACAACAAGGCAGCAAATGGGGAACGTATTTTTCTCAGGATATGTATTATTATACAGTACTATTTAACTTAATTCAGAATAAGGAAAGCGAGCATTTAAAAAATATAATTAAGCAATTAGCCAATTACAGAGCCAGCTTTAGGAGGATTGTCACTGCACAGGCCTATTCGGTTGCTCATCTGTATAATGAACATTGTATAGTTTCGGAAAATTAACAAAAAAAATATAATAGGATATAGTTACAAAAATTAAGAACATGAGGATTAGAGGTTAGCACTTAATGATACTCATAGGTGTATAGGCCGTATGCTCATACTCTTGACACCCTCCTTGCAGAAGGGGTTAAGCTGGCTGTGTTTCATAAGGAAAGTAGCTTCCAGTCGCCCTGTCTCATGCAATCTGTTCAGTTTGATCCTGAGTTGAGTTAACAGAAGCAGTTAAACTGCTCGTGTGTTGATCTGACAAACCTTTTCTCATAGCTTATATCTCCCTGTGGCCCAAGGCCCTGCTGCCTGCAGGGACCACAACTCAATATTCAAGGGCGCCAAATATCTTGCATGTCCTTTAGCTGCCTTGATGCATTGTCCCAGAAAGTTGCTTGTCCCTGACGTGCCTTGTCTTTACATGGAAATTTTACATTGAGAGTGACATCTTATCTTTACCCCATGTCAGGCTTTAAAAAAAAAAAAAAAAAGCAATTTCACATATCAAAAAAAATGTAGCATTACAGAAAAGAAGTTATATTTTTAGCATCGATATTAGAACGCTTATCTTAAATAGTTAATGAGTTAATGATTTAAATTAAGTAATAAAACACGGATAAAAAAAGAGCGTACCATGAGAAAAACTCTGCCAACACCTGCCAACCTTTATTGCGCCCGAGTACTATATACAGTTGTTATAAGTATAATCTACTCCTATTCAGAAAACTTTGGTATCTTGAAATACTAAAACAGTTATAAAAAGAGCTTAAATAGAGATCCTAAAGTTCTGGATTCCTCTTCGCCCCATTTCTATCATGTACATAGATATCTTTTGAAATCTAAACACTCTTTAATACTTGAAGGGATATGTGTGTGTGTGTGTGTGTGTGTGGGGGGGGGGGTTGGCAAAGACCATAGTTTGAAAACTTTTGACATAGACAACCACTGGCGTAACTACAGGGGCCCATGCCTCTAGGGTGCCAGGTGCGACCCCTTGTTCCTGTCTCCTCATACCAATTCAAAATAGTTTAGAAAGGGCCCTTCCTACTTGGACCTGGACCGAAACTGAGGCTGTTCGCACAGGGTGTGATTGCAGGAACGGTGAGAGGTAAGTGGGTGCGGGAGGGTGGTGGGATATATGTATATGTGTTTGTTTATATGCAGGGGCGGCCAGGGGCAATTGTCCGCCCTGAATCTAAACTAAACGGTTGCGCATCTTTAATGTGGGGCAAAAGCCTATGGTGGGCTGGCCAGTCCGTGGGAAGGCACACCGAGATGCCATGCATCATGCCGCCTGGTGCCTCAGTGAGGCGCTTCGCCCCGCCCCTTTGTAGGCGCGACGTGACGCTCAAGGGGCGGCTCACACGGAATAGTTCTTTGTGACAGGGAGAAGAACATGTCGGAGAAGAGCAGTCTTCAGGGAAGGAAGCCAGCAAAAAAGTAAGTATTTTTTTAAAAAAATAGGATCATAGGTGGAAGGCGACCCATATTTAAAGGGGGACTGCCTTGGGACAACAATTAAATACAAAAAGGTGGTGGCTGGGGGGTATAAGTACACAACAGGGTGGCTGGGGCATCACATAAATCAATACACAAAGGGGAGTGGGGGCAAAAAACAAAGGGGCTGGCTGGGTGGGTGCACAAATGCACATGGGGCAATACACAAGGGTGTGGGGGATACAATAAAACTATTCCCAATTGCTGTGATTGTCAGTTTCCTTGTGCTTGGGGCAGTCCTTGGGAACTGCCATTCATATTACCCATGTCAGAAGTCTCACCAGAGATCAGTGACCAAATGGTTTCATGATATATACTTTTATGGGAGAAGTATTTTATGGGGGCTGCTAAATAGTCCCAAATGAGACATGTACCTCAAAAAAAAAATGTTAACATTTCAAGTTTGGAAAAAGCAAAGGGCAAATTTAATTTTGTGCCCCCTAAGTTCCACAAAACCTAGTGATGTTGAGTATTTTCAAAATCCGTGGTACTTTAGTCAACTTAACTAATTTCGGAACCATTATCATAGTAAAATATAAGGAAAAATTTTAAAATATTTTCATTATTTTAATGTTTTTGTAGGAAATGTAGTACTATACATGTTAAAATGTAAAAAGATATATAAATGTATGAAGATAAAGCTCTATCTGTCCTTAAAACACAATATATAATTTGTGTAAGTGCACAATTAAAAAGGGAGAATAATGGTTAAGGAAACCGTATACAAATGCTGAAAAAGTCCCATGTTTTGGTACAAAACGCCCAAAGTAAAGAATGAGCCAGAAGATAAAACTTGATAAAGTCACCCCTGCTTTTCATACCAATGGCACTCAACCTGTGGTATGCGGACCACCAGTAATTCCCAGGACTATACAAGTTAACCTATCCAGTGGTACAAGGCATATGAACAGACAGGACATAAATCTTAATACAAAAAATAACAAGCAGGAACACTTTTTGTAGCTTTGTAGTACATTTAAGTTGTTATGTTGTTTGATATATTTCTATCTAAAGCGCACCTGTCATTGAAAAATGACAAAGTGTAACGTTTTAGGGAGTACATTTTCACCTATACATTCTACTAGCCAATTAGCTAAGAAATGAGGAAGCAAAAAGTTTTCTACAATTTTAATATTTCCTCCATTATTTTTATGCAGGCACAAAGCCGATACATAGATACAAATGGCAAATATGGCTGCTGGTTCTCATGCGCACCCACAATTATCTCTACCCTGTCCAGTGGCGTCTCCAGCTTTCATATTTAGGGGGGGCACATGGGGGGCCAGGGACCAAAGTAGGGGGGCCAATTATAAAACGGTACATATACACTATATATATACACCCACACCCACGTTAGACGTGCATTTTTAACTACATAATATGTACTTATCTCTTTGAAGTAAAGACCGTGATTGAAATATGATTTCAAAATAACAGCTAAACTGGCAGTTATTTTTCATTCTTTAATATTAGCCCCTGCTGACAATATATATAAATATTAGACCCTGCTGCCGATATATAGAAATATTATACCCTGCTTCCGATATATATTAATATTAACCCCTGCTGCGGATATATACTTATATTATACCCTGCTGCCGCTATATATTAATATTTGACCCTGCTACCAGTATATATGAATATTAGCCCCTACTGCCAATATATATTATTAGTCCCCTGCGAGCCCAATATATATAGAAATATCAGCACCCTGCAAGCAATATATAACTTATATTAATCCCCTGCTCGACGATATACTCTTAAATACTAGAGCGCATGGTTGCCAATATGAATATTAAATACTAGACCCCTGCTAGCCAATTATACTGGTTAATTATTAGCCCTGCTGCCAATATATAAATAAATATAAGCCCCTGCTGCCAAAACATATATAAATATTTGCCCCGGGTACCAATATATATATAAATATTAGACCCTGCTGCCAATATATTTTATAGTAAAAAAATTGGACCCTACCCAAGCATTTCCCGCTCAACGCTTCCTTGCATGCAATCACTCCCTCCGCTACCATACTAAAAAAAAACAAAATTCCCACACTGACTGCAGATCAGGGGAAGACCGTGAGAGTCAGTCCTGCACCGTGACATTGAGAGGTCCTCTCCCCTGTAATCATCACCAGAGTCCCTTTATCCCCTCATTCACTAAACCATACCGCTCTTTTACTTACACCCTGTAGTTCAGGTATAGATCAAATAAACAACACATGGAAACAGCACACGCAACTGAATGAGATAAAAAAACCTTGTATTTGCAGGTATACATAGATAATGTATGGAAACATAGCATTGCAGGTATAAACCAACAGAACACACAAACCCAGCATTGCAGGTATATATCAACTGGAAATCACATGTACACTCAGCAATGAAGGTTAAGATCGAATAACACATGGAAACAGCACTCCAGGTATTGATCAACTGAATAAGACATACAAATCCTATATTTGCAGGTAAACATAAATAATGTATGGAAATATAGCCAATACAGACGAACAGAATGACACAAAACCCAGCTTTGCAGGTATATATGAATTGGAAATTACATATAAACTCTGCATTAAAGGTATAGATAAACCCCCTAAATTACAGGCATAGATCACAGGTTGCACCCCAAAGCCAACCCCGGTGTCCACACTGCCCACATAAAACCTGACCAGCACCCAAATTACACATTGTGTCAACTTTG
>VKOC01024168.1:0-63172 GCA_009364415.1 Spea multiplicata | reverse complement strand
CGTTCCTTTCCTTGTTTAACCCTTATTAGTATTAAGAAACACAGCAAGAGATGATGCAGTATTTTGCACAGTACAATGCAATAAAAGTGGAACCCACTAATTGTACAAAGCCCCACTTATGAAAGCACATAGTGCTATATACAGTATATTCCAGAACAACCCTGCATTGTTGCCTTTGTCCTCTTTTAAAGGGAGAGCGTGATAGCTGTTTTTCAAGATTGTGCATACACTTCCGGGTAGCCTGGAATTAAATTGGATTAACCACAGTGCCCCTCAAACAATTGTTATGGGGTAACTGCTTAATGATTAATATGTTATGGGGTAACTGCTTATGATTAATAGTAGAGCTATATTGCTGCATGGGAAATCCCCCTTTAAAGATGTCCAAGGATGTTTGTACCTGGGAGATGACACACACTCAAAATCTCTCATGCTGAAAGAAAGTGCATGTTACAATTTGGGCAGAAGACAGTACATTTTAATGATGGGCCATAGGATGTAAAGGTGCTGTAAATTAGCATGAAATGTCATATCTGGAAAATATAAAAATAACTAACAACAAAGATTTAAATAAAATAAGTCAAGTGATAGATGGGTTTTAGTGCTGGATTAAATTATACATTTAAAACATTCATATTGCTTTGTTGCAAATAAATTGGCCACAAACCATGTGCATTTATACGTTTAAATAAGTTATAGATAGATTAGATACGTATATATATTTTGCTCTTCCCTTATAATTTATGATTATACTTTTTATTTGCTGTTCTGCATGTTAAATTTGCATTGTGCTTTGATGTTCCAGAGTTCATATTTCTTTTAAGTAATTTATTTAGTTAGAGTTGAATTATTGGCTGTAGCTCAGATGTGTAATTTAAAAAAACTTATTTAACCAATGTTTTTGTGGGACTGAAGAAGGGTCATTATTATAGGCTGAAAGTTGACCATTGCTAAGATTAACTTGTGCTATAAATGTTCTAGTTTCTTCTCATTTATTATGCAAATTAGGACTTTAGGCAGACCTTTAGCAGAAAAGTAAGAATAACTAGGCCCTGACAACTCAAGTCACGCTCAGACAGCTTCAAGGACGAAGCATATAATCTACCTGCTGTGGAACACAATAGCTATCACGCTCATACAAACCTTTGACAGAATCCATAATTGTAAACATCTTATTACCACCCCATGATGGGAGTTGTGACGGGACGCCCTGTACCCCAACTGGGTACTGCCACCAAATGTTGCTTCCTCCTGCTGGGACACTATTAACCCCTTCAGCACCAGACAGAACCAGGATTGTAGAGAGAAGGGGGGATGCCGCTGCACCGGAGCTGCGTTGGAACCGTGGCTAGCCGAAGCTTAGCTACACAGTGTCACTATTGTCCTACAAAGGACAATAACGTATCATGGTAGCCCACCCCAAGCATCAGACAGCACTAATGTTGAGGTGAAAACAAGACTCCGTTTATGTGGAAACACAGAGGTATTTAAACAGAACAAGGGGTAATTTACATACAATAGACACAGCCCCAAACACAGTTCTCCATCAGGTCCTCCTTTGCACTCAGCTCAGTATTTGCACTCAACCCACCTGAGCCCAGTAGAGGGTACTATTGTAGTCTGTGGGGAGGATGGTAAACAAGGGCGTTTCCCTGACTTTTGGGTAAAACCTGCTGGATATCAGATCCTGGTGCAAATACTGGCCATGGAGCTCTCTGTCCTGTAGGTCCTGACCCGATGGAATGTAAAACACAACACATAAACCCCCTTCCACATTGCAGGTGCCCCAAGTCCGTGTCCAAGCTCCACAGTCTTCAGAGTCTCTGGTATATGGGGAGACATGGCACTCTGTACCAGGGGTTAGAAATAGTCCCAATGGACCTTGTGTACCCACCTCCCCAAAAATAGAACCCCTTCCAAGGCCAGGGCCCATAGTCTGTAGGAAGGAGGCTGGCCCTCAGGCCCCTCCAGGAGCCCATAGCACAGAGGCTTCCGTGACAGGAGTTGTAGTCTAGGTTAGCTGAAATGGAAAAGATTGTCTGTCACAGTTAGATTTTTACACTGTTCAAGAAATAAAACAGTTAATCTTGTAATACTTGTCTGGAGGGAATATAATGAAGTAATGAAGTATTTTTGCATATGTGTCCATATGGCTCTCAAATATTAATGACCTTTGTCATTGACCAGCTGAAGGATGATCTATAAGGAAATCTATAAACTCAATACATTCAATTTGTGCTGCTCCTCTTTAAGGTTTTTTAAGTGGGAACAAACCACATGCAGAACCTTATCCGTGCTACATTAAAGAGAAACTGGATGACAGAAATAGAGTAGAATTTATCTTACAGCACCAACTTCAGGGCACTCTCATGTGGCTGTGGCTATTTTCTTTTTTCACATCAAAGCACTGACCTTGGGGCTTCAATGAGCAACAAAAACAAAATGTCTGGCTATAAGGACTGATCTGGAAAACTTGGTTGAGCATAGCAATTATACAGTTATAACCGCCCTTAACTTATTAGGAAATCCCCACACCATGTCTGCCATGGTTATACAGTCATGTGAAAAATAAAGCACAACCTCTTTGACTTCCATGGTTTTACATATCAGGACATAATAACAATCATCTGTTCCTTAGCAGTTGTAACTATAACCTCAGATGAACAACAACACATGACATAGTACACTGTGTCATGATTTATCCAACAAAAATAAAGCCATGTGTGAAAAACGAAGAACACCTTACGATTCGATAGCTGGTAGAACGACATTTAGCACCAATAACCAGAAGTAATAGACTTTATCAGTATCTCACATTGTTGTGGAGGAATTTTGTCCCACTCTTCCTGGGATTTGCAGGCATTAGATTATGCACAGCTCTCTCGTCACAGCATTTTAATCAGGTTGAGGTCTGGACTTTGACAGGGCCATTGCAACACCTTACTTCTTTTTGTATTCAGCCATTCTGTTGTAGATTTGCAGAATGATCTTGTGATCATTGTCATATTGCATGACCAAATTTTGGATAAGCTTTAGCTGTCAGACAGATGCTTTGCAAACCATACTTGTTCAGTCTTTTTGTAACTCTACTGTCATGAACTCTTAACATTTAACATGCTGAGTCCTATAGAGTCTGAGATGTAACTCTTGGGTTTTTTGTTTTAGCATTGCATGCTCTGACCTTGGGGCGAATTGGCTGGGAACTCCATTCCTGGGAAGATTGGCAACTATCTTGAATGTTTTCTACTTTTGAATAATCTTTCTTACTGTAGAATGATGAACTTTGAAATGGCCTTCTAAACCTTCTCAGATTGATGAGGAGCAACAACTGCTTCTCTGAGATCATTGCTGATGTCCTTCCTTTGTGGCATTGTATTAATACACACCTGAATGCTCCAGACCAGCAAACTGCGTAAACTTTGTCTTTTATAGAGGGTGTTCCCCTTGCTGATGATCAATTAATGCAGGGCAATTGATTAGAAGCACCTGTCTGCTACTTAGCATCTTAATTCCTTTTCACACATGGCTTCTCAGTTTTGGCTTTATTTTTGTTGAATAAGTCATGACACTGTGTAATATGTCATGTGTTGTTGTTCATCTAAGTGTTGTATTTACATAATTGTTATTATGTCCTGAAATGTATAGGTTGGTTATAACACAGGAGAGTCTCTGCTGGGGGCAAAAGGGGTTGGGAGGTCAATGCTACACATTTATAACATGGCAATAATCCTCTCTCTTATACTCCCTAATGTAAATCCTTTAGTTCGGCAGTGAGCATGGTTAATGCCAGACTGCTTACCTTCATCCTTTTTTCCTCATGACTTTGTAAGAGGTCATAACTGTCCACAAAGTAATAAAAACAGCTCATTTTCCCCAGTGCTCTGAATCTCTACGATAGTTTTACAGTTGGTATGTGGTCTGTTTATTATAAATTCCAAACACATCTAAACAATCCTCAGCCTTTACATTTCACAGCTGTATATAGACACATTGGATTGATTGCAGGAAAGATAACTTTATCACTGCGGCTCCTTATCTGTTATCACCTATAATACTGTGATCTTAAAGGGGAACTCTAGTTAAAAATAATTTTAATTAGTATCAGGTTAAAAATAATTCCAAAAGTATATGTGTTTTCTGTTCTAGTTTTTGCATAGTATTTTATCGGACAGCTGTACATTAGTCATTTTAACATGTTCGAGCTGTGTTATTTTAGCCCAATCTAGTAAACAAACACTTTCACACCTTACTGTGATAAAACAATAGACTAGCTCAGTCTTAATCACCCAGCCTATCACTAATGAAAGCCTGTGGAGCAATTTTACAAGCATTGCCATAAGGAATTAACCTAGGTAAAGTTATCTTGTTATCTTTAAAAAAAAAAAGCTTGCCCCAGCATGGTTCCCTACTGGTCCGCTATACACTCCCATATCCGGTCCCTCACTGACAGGGATGTTCCCTTCACGCCCGACTGTCTCCTCCTCCTTCATATGCCTTTCCCGCTCTCGTGGTACAAAACCTCCGTGGTCCGCCATCTTCTGACCGCGGCGAAAGCCCTTGCACTGGGGAGATCCCTCTACCCCTTCGATTCGGGAGTGGGTCCTGAGGGTGGAGCGGAGCCGAGTTCTCGAGGAATTAGTCTATTCTGCGACGGACAGATCTGCTAAGCACTGCCTTATCTGGTTCCACTGGTTGCAACTCCTCGCTAGCCCTCAAATTCGCCCGCTGTTGGACGGCACGCCCTGTTGAGCTGAGGTCTGGAGGTCGGCCTCCGCCGGGTCTGTTGGGTCGCGCTCCTTCCCCTCCTTCACCTCCCCCCCCTTTTTTTTTTTTTTTTTCCTCGTTGTTTTCCTTCTCTGTCCTCCCCTCCTCCCCCGTTTTCCCTCCCCTTCTCCACCCTGCCCCCCCCTTCCCATGCTGGCTCCCTGCGCCCTGAGCCCCCTACGCCCTCGCGCTCGGGGGGCTGGGGAGTTGTGATTCGGCGCCCCGTGCTGTGGGCTCCCTTGCGGTCACGCTGGCGCTGTTTGCCCTATGCTCCCTCACTACTGCACCCCCTATTTTGTTCCAGTGCCGCACTCGCCTGTCACGCAGCCCTCGCGTCAACACCACGCCCCGCACTTGGCGGTGGGCGCCGCCCCGGGCGCTCGGAGCCCCCGGCTCACTGGCCCCTGGGCTCCTGATCCCTCGGGCCCAGGGCCGCCACCCCTTGGCATCCTCCTGGTGGGTGCCTGGCGATGGGATGTGGGCACTCCCGCGTCCCCACTATGCTCTGAGTCTCTGGGGTGGGGTGTGGGCAGCCGGTTATCTGTTATCTGTTGCTGGGTATCGTCTTATTCCTGCCGTGTTGACTCTTACACTGTGTCGGAACAATGTATACATTTGGCTTTGTACTCCTGTAGTGTTGATGAGTTCTCTGTATGCTGCATGATGGACTTTGTGCCTATTCCCCCTCCCCTGTCTTCCTCCTTTTTGCTTTCTGTACCCCTCCCCCCCTCCCTCCTCTCTTGTATAAAATACGTTGAGAAACTCTAATAAACATTGATTTGCCATAAAAAAAAAAAGCGCCCCATTTTCTTGGTTGTCTCTTTCATGGGCCAGTGCTGTCAACATTATTTTAATCTAAAGGGAAGGTTTTCTTTCATCGCCTACATTTTTCCAAAATTGTGTATTAGCTCAGGATATTCCTAGTTTGATGATATTTGTGTTAATATGAAATATGTGAAAAGAGACTCTCATGGGCACCCAGGTATTCTGTTGAAGCTGGTGGAGCACATGTGTAAACTCCTTAAGGTTGGATACATGTGCAATAATGTTGGTGTGTGTAGGTTTACACGGAGAATGGTGTAAGCTGGGGAGTCACATACTACAATGTATCTATATAAAACAATCTAAACGGGTGTGGGCAAAACCTTGAATTGGCACAAGGGAAGTCTGACAGGATTTATTTGGTTATTTTCATTCAGGTATACTGTATATTAATCCACCTCATGTATGTAGTAATCCACAGACAGGTATCTCATGTAAGAAACATCCTTGGAAGCCTCGCTGTGGGAATCTGATGTCAAAACCTCGAATTGCTTGACATGAACAAAGAGAACTCCTACGCATGACCTTTGTGGTTGTTTTATGGGGCAGAGCTAGATAGTATGCACTGATCTTGTTGCCTTCATATTGTATTTGGGCAATTGGAGTGATCTTGATCCTCAATCTGACAGCTGGACACCATAGCACAAAAAATATATTCTAGCAGCAACCTGAGAATCTGAAGGTTTATGCCTTTCATGTTGTGCGCTCCCCAGTGTTTGTATATTTTGCAGGTTCTGATGAAACCTATGGGTTTAGCAGCCCTCCCTGCCACACAGGTTCCACACTAAAGGTGTCCAGAGGATGCTTTAAGTTGCTTGAGAGTCTCTTTTGGGTTTAAATGCAAAGCAGTCCCACTGATTCAGGTCCTTGATAAACATGAAAAAAAGATTGGACTCACCAAAGTTGGAGTACTTTGACGTACTGGTGGACTAAGCAATATATGACCATATAGTGGGACGGAATGCTAATATTTATGCCTCAGATAGGTGTTTTGTGAATGGTACTTGCTTGCTGTGCAGTGAATTTTTGCTTTGAGTATTAAACTACACCTTGACAGAAAAGTTATTCTATAAAAGAACTTTATAAAGGTAAATATTATTTTTTACCTAGTGATTCTGAACTGAACAGTGACCCTGTGCTGAAAGTGTTAGCACCATGCTGATCCCAATGTATCAACTCAATTCTATTTTATCTTTTAGTAGGATGGTTATGGCTTAAACTTTAACTTATGAACATTCCATAACAAACTGGAGAACAGACAGTAACATTGTTTTTGACCTTCGGCTATTACGTAGGAAGAAACGAGACATCTAAGCATCTGGGTTTCCAGTAAGATTTGATAAATCCTTGAAAGAACAGTTAAAGTTTTGGGATTATGGAAAACAAACCAGATTTCTAGCCAACAAAGCCCAGCTATCTGTTTTTCCCAAGAGTTGAGCAAATCCATATCAAATACGATGGAGCGACTATAATAGCCTTCAGGGCATGATCTCAAACAACCAAGAACTGGCAGCACAGAGAAAACTGAATTTATGGACTTGGTATTGCAATCTTAAGGTACATAAGAAGAGCAATGAATCTGAAGCAGATCTGTCATATACCTAGACAAATGTCTGAAATTCCTGACAACGACCATAAAATAGGACGGTGAGAGGAAATTGAGTTTCGCTCTGGAGAGGCCGATCACAACATTTTAAGCAGGAGATGAAAGGTGTTAAAAAGAGAGAGATGGAGAGAGGGGTAATACATTCCACTTATGATGCACACAGCACCATGGGAATCATTTTAACCAGACAACTGATGTTTTGCGCATAAATGCAATGCTCTGAATACACTTTACTATGGGTTGCAACAGAAATATTATGTTTTTCGCTGCATATCTGGTGACAAGACACAACAAAGAGCAATACAATATTTTAGTCTATAATTTAATTTAATTACGAGAAAGCATATATGATGCAATTGGAATTTTAGTGGAGGTTAGTGTGGAATTGGTATGGGTGATTGGATTGAAGCATAAAAGCACATGTTACCAGACAGCGGTGACTGATATTTTTTTGGTGTTTGCTGCAATGAAAAGATGCTTTCAATAAACATATATTAATAAACAAGTGTCTGTTCTTACGGATAAAATGATGATTTCTTAATGTTTTTTCTTACTTATAGTAAAAGCACTATAAAAATAATCATTCCTGCCACTGCAGAGAATTGTCAATATTTAAAAAGTTGACAAATGACACATACAGAACCCATGTTGGTGGCAAGCATAATGTTCTACTTAAAATATAAATCTTTATATATGTAAGACTGATGGAATTGTAGGCCATAACTCTTTTATTACTGCCAATAGTTTGCCAGAGGTCCAATTCACTGTTTTGAAGTCCCCAGATTCATTGATCCATTTGGGGGCACATTACGGTGATGCTTTGAGTGAGGGGTAAGGTGAGCACCGCCTGTTTGATGGTGCAGGTAAGAACATTGATCAACTTTACCATATGGAACATTTTATTGCACTTTATATTATTTTCATTGGTTTATGGCTGGAATATGATGGATTTGGTTTTATGATGCTTGTTGGCTGTGGCTTCTATGGCCTTTTTCGATTTGTATGTACATTCTACTTTTTTGTTGTTTTTATGTGTGTAATTTCTTTCTTGGAGGAGGGGCTGTTTTGTCATTGACATTGCCACAGTGGAGCGGTGTCTATGAAGACATGGTTATTGGTTGACTAGTTGAGTTGGCTTTTGAGGGGACCATGAACATCCAGACCTTCTTCTAACTTCAGCTGGGGAGTATAGGAAGTGACCACATGTTCCCAAGGGGCAAATGCAATTTCAGATGATTAAGACTGAAGGGGCATGACTTGTGTGAAAATGCCTGTGTTTAATACAAACGTTCTATCATGTTCTAAGCAGAACTGCAGTGCTTTGTAACCATCATCCTTTTGGACATACACTGAAATCATAATAGCCGAACTGGCTTCCTGGACAAAAAGTGAAACCTGAATGTAAGGTCAGGGGATGGATACCTTTTATAAATTCCATCTGGTCCTTTTTTCAGACTTGTCCTAAATATAGTTCTTATCTTACTCCCAGCAGAAATATGCCAATTCTAGGGCTTGAGAAAATCAGCATATGAAAATATACATACTTTTTTATTAAAGAACAATAAAAAATGAAATAAGTATAACATTAAATTAAATAAAATTAAATAACATACTTTATATGGACAATGATAAATATTGTTGGTTTATGGAAAAGTATGTAAGGCATTACAAAACTAATGTGCAGCCTATAGCAACATATAAAAAATTGCATTATTAACACGTAACCAACTGTATATCCACCCCCTTTGTACAAAAAAGATATATATTATAATCAGGGGAATAACAATTGAAAATATACTCACTTGGAAACACAACACTTAAAACATTTAGAACTATTTAATCATAAATCACGCTATTAGTAATTTTACTTTAAGAGTGTTATAAATGTATACTCCAATAATGGTAAATTTGATACTGATGTTGTCTACCTTAAACCAAAAATAGAACAATTTCCAGATAATGCCTGGATCTTAAAGTAATGCATCTGGCATGAGTTTGTTTATAGAAAGGCTAAGGGACGTTTATTTTGAAGAAAAGTAAAAATTCAGCCTATCTGTGAATCTCCGGGAATTGTGTTTAATGTTAGGTCTGGTTTCTCAGTCTTGATCCTGGATTTTTGTATTATCGTTTGCCATTGCTCTGGAAGACCCTCTCCGCACATATAAATATTTACATGCTGTTCCCTACCGGGAAGGAAAATAATGGTGAAACGCGGTACAGACCAGTACCACAGATCATACAGTTCCAAAACAGTTTGGATTTGAAAATGCATTAAAATCAGCTTTGTGACAAGGTTAGAAATACACCACATTAAATGTGTGATTGAACTCTGCAAAATGATAAACAACAGCGATGGATGGAGTTACTTAAACACTAAGCGAGGAATACATAACAAACTTGCCGTACAGGTAATATAAAAATATAGAAGCAGGCATGATTTTAATTTTGCTAATATGTTTCTGGATTGCAGCACTGCTCTCAAATAATTCTAATGGCGTGTTAAATTGCAGGTTGGTTATAAATGTTAACTGGGCTGTTTGAAGTGCTAGTGACTTTTGTGTTGGTGATAAGGAATAAAAATACTTTCCTCATATACCACCGATTTTCACTATGTTGTCAAAATCAAAGGGTTTTTGATAGATACACTTTACTAAAAATAAGAACCCTAATATTGAACATGAAAACATGGTGGGATTATTACCATGTTTTAAAACAATAATCTTGAGAATCACTGTGTGACATTCAGGTAACCTTGAGAGAGACATTGTGGGGTAGTCGTTGTCAGAAGAGGAAAAAAGTTTGACAATAAATTAATATCAATTAAATCATAGCATGGCATTATAACACACAATTGTTGGTTACAAACATTCACATTCTGGTCCAGTTAGATTATTTTTTATATTACGTAAGCAAATAGAGAACTACAGTATATAAAGCATGGGTTCTCTTAAACTAAACAATTTAATTAATGTCCCAATATAATAAAATCAAATCTGATGGTTTTGACTGGCGCCTCTCTCAATATATACAGAGTAGTTATACTTTTTATGACTTATCGCTAACTCCATAGTTACCTAGGAGGTAAGATCCTCCATCAAAGACAATTCCATCAACCTTCCCTGTTACCTCCTTTGGTTGATTCGTGCTTTTAAGATATCATTAATCTTCGGGAGCCTGGGCTTTAATCTACTCAGGAAACCAAATATTAAATTGTGCTCCATGAATCACTAGCTCATCATGATATCAAAATCCCATGCACAATGGTGCATATAATGCACATGCGATATAGAACAAGTTTATTAGCTTTAAAATTCAATTTCTTTCATACTATTTTTATAGTGGAAAATCTATTATCCTTAATTGGACATACTTACATAGAAGCATTTTTCCAACATTTGAGTTTGGTTCTTAGTGGGTTAATGGGTGCACATTGATTTTTGATGGCCTGATCTTGAAAGCTTTCCTGGACAAAAGCCAGCTGCCAGCGAAAACACACTTTTGGGCAGAACAAACAGAAGCTGTAACACAGTGCGAGGTACAGTATCACTGTATAGTCTTATTAGCTTGCATGCCTTAGAGTTAGAAGCAAATGACAACTCTTGCTGTTATTCAACAATTCAATATCAGCCGATCTCTCAAAAAGCTCTTTGATTTGGTCAAAGCTGGAAAACATCCTGTGCTTTGATTAACGCTTTCTTTCTTTCTTTCTTTCTTTTTTTTTGCCTAATTGATTAAAGGCCCAGCCAAATTCATTTTTGTTCCATTTCAACAGCCTGCTCTAATATCCCATGGGTCAGTGAAAGTATGAAAGCAGCATTATGAGTGGCATCTTGTCACAACAAATTGTCTGTGATGGTTTTCAATAAATAAATGCTTAGGGATTTCATACATTTGGGATCCGAAGGCTCTTTACACACACTTTGGAGACATTAGATCGGAGAAATGGCATGAGCCCACTGCCAGGATCTAGTTATGAGAAGAAAAAATTTTTCATGGAGCCTGGCATACAGAGCTTGAAGGAAAGCATCTGAAAATGACTAGAGAGACATGGTTATATAAATGTAGCAACTTTTAGGGGTGGGCTGACAGGACACCACATTAAAATCTACATTAATATAATTTCCAGGAAGGCCTTTTGGCTATTACTATGTGCCTGTTGCAGTCTCTTTTGCATACCTGGGTGCTTTGTTGACCCAGCAGTCCCATTTTCTCTATATGGGGTCGGTAGGGAAAGCTGGTTGCAGGTGGTGGCAGGATAAGCTTCTCATGGGAAGAGTGTTGGGCTTGAATTCTTTAGAACTGCATGTGTGTCCTTCAATCTCTGTATATCTGGGCTATTTGGCTCGTCTCACAGGGAGAGCTGGGTAAAAAGTGAAATGCGTTTCCCCTGGACTTACCATGGAAATCTAATGATTTTGCCCCCTTTCGGTAGGGAAAGCTGGTTGCAGGTGGTGGCAGGATAAGCTTCTCATGGGAAGAGTGTTGGGCTTGAATTCTTTAGAACTGCATGTGTGTCCTTCAATCTCTGTATATCTGGGCTATTTGGCTCGTCTCACAGGCAGAGCTGGGTAAAAAGTGAAATGCGTTTCCCCTGGACTTACCATGGAAATCTAATGATTTTGTCCCCTTCCATGGTAACTCTCATAGGAACAAAAATACATGCCAAAGTGGACGATAACCACTTTGAAACCTTAAAAATACTATACAGAATAAACTGCATATATATATATACAATATATGGGATTATTTATAAATATGTTAAACAGAGAATGTGAAATTATTCTTTATAGTGGGATGTCGTCCAAGTATAAGAGGATGTACATAGTTAGATTCTTATCACTCACTACATATTAATGGCACTTAGCTATTAAACACTCTGACTCAGTTCTGAACAAAATATACTGTGCAAAATTATTAAATAAAAATGCATTCCAGCTGAGATCTTCAGTCTGCTTTTCTTGTGATTCCTTTTCTATTGTGGCACAAGAGTCCTTTTTTGAATTCTTTAGCTTCTTCTTTTTAATACTTTAATTAAGCTGACTGCCAGCTGCGGCCAGCTATAGTCCAGGAATCTTCAGCCTAAAACTCATTGTTCCATAAACTCTTGGTTCAATTCTTCCCTTTATTCAAGGAAGCAAAGACTGCATAATACCAGTTTAACACCACACAGTAATGACACATGCATACAAAATCACTTGAAAGATAGGGTGCTGATCATGAAATGAATCAGTGGCTTTATTTTTCACATAATATTTTCTTTGTGAAGAAGGGTACTTTTTAAAATTATTTTTCTGTTTTAACATTTCACCAACACTAAACAATGGGTATTTAAAAAAATATTTTTCCATTGGATTAAAAAAATAGCACTGTGATAATGACTGCCTTTAATAATTGTCATAAAACATGCATGCCTAAGCTTAACCCAAAAGGTGTAGAAGAAAAAATATAGCATGTCCTGTTATATTGTATTATAATACACACTCATTCTTCATGTGACCTAGAAAGAAGAAAAATATATAATATTCTATATTATTGGTGATTTCAATCAAGTAATGTTTGCTTGAAATTATGACTGTATTATGATAGTATGTTAACAATCCAGATTTAGCAAATATAAGAAGGTACACAAAAGGTTCTTTGACAATTTGGCCCAGAAGGGGAAGAATACCTTATGACACAATGGGCCGTCAAAATAACCCCTGGATCAACACATTTTCAATTATTATGTAACCTCCTGAATACCCTTCCTTGCCATACACAGATCAGCCATACCATTATGACCATCTGCCTTATATTGTGCAGGTCCCTTTTTTCTGCCAAAACAGCCCTGGCTGTCGAGGCATACACTCCATTAGACCTCTAAAGGTGAGCTGTGGTATCTGGCACCAGTCCTGTAAGTTGGGAGGTGGGGCCTCCGTTGATCAGACCTGTTTTTCCAGCACAGCCCAAAAATGCTCATTCGGATTGAGATTTGGGGAATTTGGAGGCCAAGTCAACACCTTGAACTTGCTCATGTGCCCATTGCAGGAATTTTGGGTTTTGGCAGGAGTCAGCATGGGCACCCTGACTGGTCTGCGGCGATGCACAGTGTGTTCTGACACCTTTATATCAGAACCAGCATTTTGAGCTACAGTAGCTCGTCTTCTGGATCTCACCACCATGTTATTGATATGGAGCATTTCAAACTCAAACAAGTTTTAAACATCTTTTGCATAATTGGCTTGAAAGGTGCAAATTTTCACCACATTTTAGAAACTGATCAGATAGTTGAGGCTTGTCTTTGTGTTATTTTTTCTCTGATGTAAAGCTTTAACTGCAGAAAACAGCTCAGAGCTAAACACTGTTGTTGTTCCTATTTAGCTACTCAGCATTAAATAATTATGTTTTACATAGTGTGTTAGATGTCTATAACGTTGTTTTATTAGGTTATAACAGAAATATTAGACAAACTACAATGTTATTTGGCAGTAAATCATAGAGATTCCTGACCACCATAACATCCTTATGTCAAATGTAGCAGTTTGCCCACTATTGCTTGTATCAAATTTTGTTTCTTCTGGAGGCGATTGACTATCATTCTACAGCGGATTATCTCATATGGGCATTATCACTGCCTGCCAGCCTGTGTTACTGGAACTCGGTAATTTCTATTTAACACTTGCTGAAGACACTTGTAAAGTGATAGTGAGTAAATTACTGAGACAGGAAATAATTACCTGCTATGTGATAGGTGGAAAGGAGAAGACTTCTTTAGCTACTTAACACCTTTTAATAATTTACTAATTGTAAGAACTCATGCAGTGCCTTGTTTGTAGTCACTGCTGTATCTTATTAATTATAATCAACTGCTTCATTATTAGGAGATCAAAAAACACAACTGATATGCATACAAACATTCACAATATACCCCACCGAAAGTTCATCCAAAACTAATATTCCATAAAATGTGCATTTTGTTGCAGAAAACATAGAATACGCCAATGTTTGAGCAAATATACATGCAATCAGATTTCCAATAAGCAATGAGACCAAAATGTTTATAATATTAAATTGAAGCAATACTAAGAATGAAACGCTTTCTATCAGCGGTTAAGTGTATGGTCAAAAGCCTAGGAGTAACTTAATTAATGGTTTCTGCATTCTGTAATGGCTGTAGTGGTTATTAGTTCCACAACATTCTGAAAATGAAAAATGATGTAAATAGGGCATTAGCAGTCTAGAAACTTTAGTTCGATGGAATAATACTATTGAGCATTATGGGCCGTATCTAGTATTTCACTAATCTTATATACACTCACTAGCTACTTTATTAGGTACACCTTGCTAGTACCGGGTTGGACCCCATTTTGCCTTCAGAACTGCCTTCATTCTTCGTGGCATACTCGCTACAAGGTGCTGGAAACATTCCCCAGAAATTTTGGTCTATATGGACATGATGGCATCATGCAGTTGCTGCAGATTTGTTGGCTGCATTTCAATGATGCAAATCTCCAAAGTGCTCTATTGGATTGAGTGTGACTGTGGAGTCCATTGGAGGACAGTCAACTCATTGTCATGTTCACAAGAAACCAGTGTGCACAAGAAACCAGTTTGAGATGATGTGAGCTTTGTGACATGGTGCATTATCCTGCTGGAAGTAGCCATCAGACAATGGGTACACTGTGGTCATAAAAGGATTGACATGGACAGCAACAATACTTAGGTAGGCTGTCACGCCTAAACAATGGTAAATTGCTACTAAGGGGCACAAAGTGCGCCAAGAAAATGTCCCCCACACCATTACACCACCAGCCTGAACAGTGATCCAAGACAAGGTGGATGCATGCTTTCATGTTGTTTACACTAAAGTCTGACCCTGCTATCTGAATGTCGTAGCTGGAATTGAGACTAATCAGACCAGGCAACATTCTTCCAGTCTTCCATTGTCCAATTTTGGTGAGCCTGTGCAACTTGTAGCCTCAGTTTCCTGTTCTTCTCTGACAGGAGTGGTACCCGGTGTGGTCTTCTGCTGCTGTAGCCCATCTGCTTCAAGATTCAATGTGTTGTGCATGGTATTCTGCAAACTTTGGTTGTCCCTCTGGCACCAGAGGCATAGGTCAGAATATGCCGCTGATGTTAGGCGTTAGGCTTAGGGTGGCACTAAAGGTTAATATGGTCCTGGGGGAAGTGTTGTGGATTCCAAGATGGTGTAATGGGCATCAGTAATTTACAAGGATAAGGCTCAACTTATTACTAATCCATTTGGTAGTATTTTACATGTAAAATAGATTTTGTCATAAAATATGTCTACTCATCTATCTTTCCTTTTTTCCCTAAATTTTGTTTAAATGACCAAAGGGAAGCACAATAGCATTGGAGGTCTGATTCATGCCAAGACCGTTACACCAAGAGGCAAACTGATTCAAATCATGTGTCATATGTCCTTACACTATAAGACCAATCTTATTTTTTTGCAAGGTTCTGTTATTTGTATGGTGTTCATTTTATTTTAAATTGTATGTTAAGCTGCACCAAAAATAGGTTAGAGATGAATCTATAAAAACAGATGTACACATTCAGTGATTTTCCATTTTTATGTATCAGGCCTTAAAATCTAATTTCATTTTAGTTTTGTATTTAACGTCTTCATTGCCAGAAACATTATAAGCGTTATCTATATATCTTAGTAGGGACTTTAGTGTTCTGAAATATAATTGTCAGTGAACAGGAGGTGAGCACATGGGGGCACCAACATTAGCTATGAAAACTGAAAAAAACGAACAACCTGATCACGTAACCGTTTCAGTATACATTTTTTCTTTCCAAACAAAAAAAAATACATTTCACTTATTGTTTAAAAAAATACATGTTCAACACAACACTAAGTTCCCAAGAGAGAAAAAAATGTACAATATACAATGTAAGAAATGTTATTGTATGGTATGTACTGTACATAGAGGTGACTCTATAAAGGAAAGTCTGGTTTGTTTCTCAGCTCTGCAAATATCTTCATAGAACAATGTGGAATATAAACAGGAGGTCCCGTATAAATGGAGACTGTAAATCACTCACACGCGTGAGGGAAAACAGGCACCAGATAACAGACTGGGAAAGTTATTGTCAGCCTATAATACTGGATGAAAATAATTAAAGTGCACACTAGCACTGATAACGTAAATGTATCTTTGTGATGTATGGCAATGTAACTGTTAATGATGCACTGAAAGGATTGACTGAAGAAGTACTGTCTGCTTCTCAGTCTAGATCCCCGTGTGGATATATGTGGAATGGCATCTAAAAATGCTACTGCTGCTTCCAGATTCTCAAGCCTCAGCAGCTTTTATGTCTTCCTGTAGCAAATTCTAACCAACCTGTTGATGATTTATGACAAATATATGTATTACAAACACAGATTTGTTTCTGATTTACAGCTCTAAGTGGTCAGTAATTTGTAAAGGTACAGGAACTTTGGTTTGGGACCCTACATAGTAAGGACTCTTAATCAGATTTAGCATATCCAGATGAAACTAGGTGGAATAACACTGGTTTATGCATGTATTTTTGGTCTAGTCTCTTTTTTCCTCTAGGACAGAGGTTTAGTTTCATGCTGCTACCTACTAAAAAACCTCACTCAATAGGTGCAACATTTTTCATCTTCTTCTAGTAAATAAACACCAAGCCATTTAAGAGGTCTACATTGAATGCACATCAGTATTCTGATACACAGGGGAACCCTGTTTTTTTTCTAGCATAGTGATATTTTATTACTGGTTCATTAAGCAACCAGCTTTACAAAAAAACATTGTTGCAAAAGTGGAATCATAGAATAGGGTTTGGCCCTCCAGCTACTGCAGAATGTGACTCTGATAACCCTCAGTCATCCTTCTACTGGCTGATCAACAAGAGAACTCCTGCAAGCAACGTGCGATTTCATAGCCATGTCACCGATACAGGCTGAAATCAGACACAAGTGAGAATTGCTTTTGTAACACATTATAGTGTTATTCCCTTTTTTCCATTCTCAATATATGCAGTAAAGACAATGTGATATATGTATCATGTGTTTGACTCACTATGAGTTCCAACGCTCGTTTTAATCTACTACACTCTGCAACTTCCCGAATTAATTCAGCCCCCTCTGAAGCAGTTTACCTTGGCAACAGTTTTTCTTTGATTAATTTCTGGCCCATAGTAGAATATACCATAGATGCCCGGACCTGCATGTGGTAATGTCAGAACCTTCATTTCAAGCACGCGTGGTATTTAAGAGTTCTTTTATAATGTTTTTAAAAACTAACAACATTTTTTTTTCAAATTGGAAGAATTGCTTTCAGTAGTTATTGCACAAAGCTCAGTGGGTTTCTCATCAACCAAGTGACAAAAGACTATGCCTACAATTCTGGTGCTTTTCAGCCTCTCTCTGACGTATGCATTAATAGTACAGGATTGGGGTATTTCCAGAGGCCATAATGAAGAATCACCATGAGGTCTTACACAAACATCTGGCTTTATTCCAGTTTGGGGATGTACCGCTGCTGGCTTAGTGCTTCTGTTGTTGCCCTGTTTTGTCCACTTCTCTTTGATTTCTCCATCTGATCTATTGTGTTGGTGATGTTAGAGGCTTGAATTGTATTTTTTTTTAAATTCCTGTTCCATTATTTTTGCAGTCAGACAGCTCCTATAGTTAGGTGACAAATCATTGCTGGACGGCTAAAAACATTTTCCATTGAAACCATCCAATATTGTAAAACAACTATACACAGCACACATATTAAATTCTTTGTTTCCTTTAGATGACGTTTAGCAAAAATGTAAGCAACAAGCAAAAAAAGTATTTGGCTATTCTGCATAAAATGCACCTCTTTGATGTTCTGTCTTTAGGAATAATTTTTTTATATATATAATTCTTTTTTATTTGCATTTGAAAAAGAATTACAAAATCCAGACAGTTACTCGCATTAGTTCAAGCACAGTTAAAAGTATTTAACAGTTTGACATGAATTTATTAACAGGCTGTAGACAAACACATGTAGTCTACATATTCACTGTTTGTATTGTAAAATGATGTAATCTTCTGTATCAGACACATCATTAATGGATATTTTCCAGTTATCTCTCTTTTAGACCATGGAATGCATAACAAAAAATCAGACCAATTTGACAAAACAATATAAATCTATCAAAAAAACAGTAAATGTCCACAGCCACCCATCACTCCCTTTCGTCCCCTGTCCAGTCAGTTTCACCTCAATCGTGTCCCAGTTAAAACCATCCAAACCCCACGTGACATCCTATGTTGCTGATAGAAGAGGTCTACCCCTATTAACTCTAGTTCAATACCAGGCAGTACAGTGAAAGATCAGTTGTAATTTTTGTAGAGGAAAAAGACTTAAAGGGTGAGTATTGCCTATTCAGTCCCAATCATATCTGCACCACTTTCCATTCTTTAACCCCTTAATGACCAATGACATGCCTGGTACATCACGTAAAAATGGTCAGTTATTGACCAATGAGGTGCCTGGCATGTCATGGAATTAAATAAGCTGCAATGCCTTAGGAAACAACTTGACGAACCTATGCATGAGTGGTATCACTGTACTCGGGAGATGTTACTGAACACATTTTGGGGTGTAATTTGGGGTGTAATACATGCATTTAAAAATACCCTGGGGTGGATAGTTTTCAAAATATATGGTTTCATGGGGTAGGCAGAATTGGGCAACTTTAAAGATCTCCCAAAGATCATGTTGAAAAATGCGCACCTCCTAAATGTGGCATTTTAGCTCCCAAACAACCCGACAAACCTATGCATAGGTGGTATCCCTGTACTCAGGAAATTTTGCTTAACACATATTAAGGTGTTGTTTAACAGGGACATATACCAGGAAAATATACCCAAAAAATGGAAAACCCCACCTCCAACAAAAAGGCCTGCATTATACCATCCTGTAATCCATTCAAAAGACCTATGGGGTTCAAGTGAACTCCATCCAGGGCCGGCCTTAGGGGTGTGTGACCTGTACGGCCGCACAGGGCGCCATGCCAACAGGGGCTCTCCGTGACTCTGTCGCTGTGCCGGGAATTTTTCCGGCACTCAGCTGTGAAGTGCGCACCGCGGCAGATCGGGAAGACAGACGCCTCTCGCTCCCACCGCAGGACTCCAGCAACGAGGTAAATAAGTATAGGGAGAGGGGGCAGTGAGAAGGAGCAGAGGACGGGGAGCAGTGAGAAGGGGCAGTGAGATGGGGCAGAGGGGGGAAAGGCAGTGAGAAGGGGCAGAGGTGGTAGATAGTGAGAAAAGGTAGTTTTTTCCTTTCCTTTTTTGGGATGGGGGGACGCCACAGGAGTAGTCCGCACAGGGCGCCAGAACACTTAAGGACGGCTCTGACTCCATCAGTACAATTGGGGGGGTAATTGTCACCCTCCAGAAAACTCCCCTCCCTGAATATTAAGGGCTTGGGAGAGCATGCATTACGCTAATGAAACTGCCCTCCCCACAGTTTCATTACGCTAATGAAACTGTGGGGAGGGCAGAAACTCAAGAACAATCATAACAGATGTTATTAATAAAGTCAATGTTTTTTTTACAAAACATGCATAGGAATATGAAAAAAGAAATGCAAGGTAGTTGTGACTAATGCATCCCGTCAGGACAAAGACCCACTGACACCACATAGAACTATAGAACAAAAACAGCAAAACTTTCTGATCACTCCATAATTCTACCACTACCAAAATGAGAAAGAGCTCATGGAGTCTAATGTTACCCACCAAGCCTGGAGGGGAAGAGGCCATAAAAAGTCATATGTCAGCGCTTTGCATCTTCGGTCTGGTAGACTCCTCTTCAGAGCCGCCAGACTAGGAACCGCAAGCAGCAGCCGGTCTTGACAGTGTTGAATCTCTGTGGTGAGCAGGAGGGAGGTGAGCCATTTGTGCTCAATGACCCATGTCCAAAACCCTGTCCACCTCTTGCTTTTGGTACCCCACAAAAGCCACTCTCTGCTGCATGGGATGATGAGATGATGAGGGATGGCGAGGCCTTGCAAGCCTTGATGTGCTCTGGAGTGCGGCCTATTAAGGCCCACTGGAGCTAGAGGGGACAGCCTGTGCAGGTCTGTGTTGGTGAGAGGAGGCTGCCTGTGCAGCCTGCTTGATGGAACAGCCTGTGCAGGCCTATTTTAATTACAGCCAGGCTGTATGGACCTGTGCTCGTGATAAGCAGGAACACGAGGAGTGAGGGCTAGCATGTCTAGGCCTAATAGCCAACAAGGGTGTAGTACAGGCCTGTGAAACCGAAGGGGCTCCAATCCAGACGTGATCCCGAGGAAAAGATGGGCATGTTCCTGAGAGGCTTTCACCATATGCCCATGAGATATGGACCTAGAGAAAATGCAAGGGAGCTGGCATTTGGCTAAGAGTGATTGGAGTTGGAGTTCTGGATATTAAACGTGATGAGGAGTCTCTGCAAGCCTCTGTGCATCACATTATCATTTTTTGGTCTTCTTTTGTAGGCCCCACTCTCTGTAAATGCATATTCCATAGGTTTGGCTTTTTTAAGGTACTTCTTCCACCGCATTAGAACGGCTGGGCCGGGAAGACTGAGATTAATTTGGAACTGAAGCCTCAGCCGGAGGTGTTGCAGATCATGCTAGAACTTAAGACAGAATCTCCTGCAGCCATCCGTAGCCATCATATGCAATTTTTGCTGTGATGAGCTCAGCCAGGTCAGACATTGAGAAAGAGGTAAACAAAAACGAGAAGAAAGGCTGCTATCTGCTCCTCCTCACAACGGACCTGACTGAGGAAAAATAGTCACAGTGTCTCCTCCCCTTAGTCGGAACAGGCCAATCAGCTTTGCCTTACTTGCCATTCATGTAGCCCCTCCCTGAAGTTTCCAGGGCTCCCATCATAGTAGGAGAAATGTTAAGTGAATATAGCTAAACTGGATGTTTAGGAATGTGGGTACCCACCTAGTCATACCTGGGCACTCTCAAGGTTTGGCCCAGAGGATTCCAGAAGAAGCACCCGGGTTGGGGAGTGGGGTCCTGACGCGCCCCACTCCTTTCCCGTTATGTCAGCAGGGACGCCCACTGATGCAGCCCCCAATATCAGTGTGACCATGTCTAGAAACTAGACATGGGCCAAAAAACAATTCAGACTAATTTTTTCGGTTCGTTTTAAGGCAACGATTTTCATTCCCTGCCCATTCAGTTCGGCTGAAAATTCGAGAGCAAAATTTCTTGCCCAGTGCCCCTCACACTCCCACTCTTTTTCTCGTTTTCTCTCTCTTCCACTCCCTAAAGGTTTCCCTACCTTCTCTGCCGACCACTTCCGCTTCTGCATCTTCTTTACCAAAATTCGGTAAATTTGCAATTTGTACTAATCCAAAATGCACAAGGTTACTAGAAACTCTGTGACCCACGTCTGTCCTCACCAAAACATTGTAGTATCATTGTGCTGGCAAAAAAGTCTGTAGATTGCTGCAATTTTGCATCTTGATTCAATAACATGATAAGTCTATATAAAGTGACCTTGGTAGGATCCGTAGTTGGTTTTGGCAAAGAATAGTGTGGATTTGTGCAAACAGTGTAAGGGAGAACTGCAGTAAGGGTTAACTGCGCGATGTGCATTCCACAGCAGCTGTAGTAACAATCCATAATGTTATAAAAAAATAAGCATCACAGGAAAGTGAGCACTCAATAACTGGAGTCTCAACAGCAGGAGTATTAACTAACTCTTGCTACAATACATGTTTGAAATAAACTACCTTGTGTCTGCAGCATGCAAACTGTGTCTCTGGTCAGACAGGGGGTGAAGTGAAGCGCAGGAGACCAGCTAGAGGGAGAGGAAGAGAGCAGACTAAACCACTCTAACAGCAAGGGGTGTACGGAATTAAAGAAAAAACTCTTTTTGCACTCCCCCGACTATCAGGTGTTTTTTCTGTCTCTATGTCTAGTTAACCTACTCTAAACAGCCTAATGTTTCTCCTTCCCCTGCTGCTGCTCCAATGGACATTTTGGAATTTCCGGGGGAGCCAATTGTCCCCTCTTCCCTCCTTCCAGATGGAAGTGCACAAACGTCAGGTTTAGCCCATATACAGCTTGCTGAAAATCACAGAGCTACTCACTTACTGACAGGAGTAAATACAAGTAGAAGGTGTAAGCCAGCTTTAATGCAGCACGGGCCGAGCCAGACCCCAGGCTCGGTGCACCGATGTGCGTTCAAAAGAGCCAGACATGCCTGCAGAATAATGTAAGGTTCAACATACAAAGTAAGGAGGAGAAGTTTGAGCTGGTCCTGGTCGAGCTAGGCTCAAGCCCAAAATGGCTCTCTCAGCTATTGTAGGCAGGAAATCAACTGGGAGAGTGCCATTAATTGCTCACATTCTTAGTCTGATGAGGAATCACCATACATGGTGATATTTCTAGCCTACATTTCTCTACATTTAGACTGTGTAAACTTCCATAATAACCGTGCTTACCTTTATCACTAGGGGTTAATACATGGCCATACTTTGTATTCATGGGAGGGTAAGTTTTACCACACAGGGACCACACAGCTGTCATATGCATCAAAGTGCACATGGTATTATTGTATTACAGAAATCTATGTGAAATTACCTATTGTTGCCTATACTTTCGTAAACGCGAGTCCAGAGTAAAAAGTGTTAAAGCATAAAGTGCATATGATGGCTGGAGGATATCAAAGCAGAATGAAGCTAGTTTATATATATATATCACAAAGACAGCAGCAATAGCGGATACTGTGACAGGCAGATTGAAATGCTCTATTTAAATATTTATAGATTTGTTTAGATATATACTTTATGCTAACGTGGGATGGTGTTTTACTGCAGAGCAGACCTTTGCGGTTCTGTTACTGTTCTAACAGGATACAGTTGTTTAATCACATAACTTGGCAGTATGATGACTTATTGCATAGTGCTTTCCAAATGTATTCAGTGCACTTCTAGACCTGATAGGATTAAACTATGTTAGTGATTATACCTGCTGTATGCTGTGATTAGTGAAGGCTCCTACAGTGTTATTGCTTTGAGGTGTCTTCTGCACCACTGTATCTGTCTCAGGCTGCCACACAAATTGTGTTTCCTTGACATATTAGACTGTTTTTTTCCTCGACATTTCTCCAATTTGATTGTGCAGATGAGCTTCTTCTGTCTCTATTTGTGCTATGATTTCTTTTTTCTTTTGTGACATTTCCTCTAGATTTCGCAATATACCACATAGGTTGTGTAAAAGTACTGTATCTTTTGGTATGTAAAACTCTTTTGGAGGAAAAATGCACTACAAATGTTGGTTTTACATCTTAAATAACAAATAAATTGTTCTACATTATATTTTGCTTCTTAAACATTTGGCCTGCTGTTTATCACACTCTACCTCATTACATATAACAATATTGCAAATATATCTGGGGATACCTACCGTATTTAACATATGTCAGATATGTAACACAATGCAAGTAAGAAAACTAAATATTATGTGTATACAATATGGGAATTACACATGCACAGCACAAGTGTGTGTGAATTTAAACATATATTTATGAAATTATTGGCAAATTGTATTTCTACCATGAAAAATGTGATCAATGAAATTGTCTTACTCTTCGTATGAAGACATTATAATAAAACAAATTGTAATCATTTCTCTGGCCTGGTTTATACCACAATAAAGAGGAGTGATGGTTGTTTTAACCTGAGAGATATGATTATTACAGCAATGTATCTTGCTAAATGATATTTTATTTAGTGCTTATTTTCTAAAGACTTGCATCGCTCTGGGGTGGGCTATAATATGTCATCTCACATTCATCTTGGATCTTTTTGGCCAAAGGCTTTATTCAGAATGCAATAAAAATAACTATTGCAGTTACTAAACTGTGGAAACAAGTTTCTTTCCTCACAAAACATTTAGAGCCGTCATGGTAACTGTGAGTATGGAGTAAATAATTCTGAGATCTTTAAATTGAATGTAGAAAAGAAAGTAATCACAATTGCAGGATGTGGGTTTGATCCAAATTCTGACTTCCACCCTTTGTCCTGAGGGGCAGCCAAATTGTTTGGCAGGGTTAGACTCACTGACATCTTACAGTGACCTTGAGAATAAATAATTAATGTTTCATTTTCTGTTATCCTGTACATTCAGACTAAATCTCCAAGCCCGTCATACTGTTATATATAAAGGGGAGCGAAGGGAGAATGGAACATGATATCTTACAAAGTTATGTAAAATGTTTTCTGAGCGGGCCTGTTTTAAGCAAAAGGGTGGAATTATGCTAAAATGTATTTGCAAAATGTTTGATCAACTTTGTGTACTGTTTTCAAGTATATGTTTGCCATATATTCTGTACTAGAATGTCAAGGTCAGTAGAGAGGTAGAAACCTACAGGGTTTATTTTCTAAAACAAACGTTACCAGCCTATATGACTTTGGCTCTTCACTCGGCATTGTTGTAAGCTTACTTTCCCCATTTGATCACTAATGTCCTATATTCTCTGGATTGCAGGAATAAACACCAATGTCAACTGCAGCCCTTATCAGGCTGTACCAAAGAAGAACCAGACTGCCAACTTGAAACTTCCGAGGTATGATGAGATAGAAGTATCTTCCTCCTGCTCCATATGTGTAATAAATAAAGGCAGTGCTAGCTATGCCAGTGGGTTTTCTAGCTCAAAGTTGGTAGAATATGCAGGGATTGAGTTGTACCAGATGAAATGGATCACTAAGATCAATGAATTGCCCTAGAGGCTCATTGATAGGTGGGGTATGACTTGCCTAGGCAGAGTATGGATGGCTGAAGCCTGAGCTCTCCATCAGATCTCAAATTTTATTAGGTATTAAGTGCCACAAACTCCCAATGGGTTGGAACAGGCAGCAGATTAAGACAACTAGACCATACTAGAGAAACTACATTACAACAACTGGATAGTTACAATTTATTCCCCTACACAGGTGATTGTCAGACCGAGTTAATAAGAATATGTAAGGCTCTTTTCAAAAGTCCAAAGTGTTGTTTTTATTGTAAGAGCACTTCAGAGATGGTAGCAGCAGAAAAAAAATGCCAGACATGGATTTCCTCGGTCTATTCAGCCCCGTTGGCAAAGCCTCACATTAACAGGATGTTGTCAAGGCCCAGTGTTATCTCCAATGGCACTCGTCAGGTATGCCCTTTGTCTCGTTTATTATTTATCCTAACACAAGAGACATTATGGAGGTGATTAGGCAATGCTCAGCCATATAGGATCACAATAGGAGAGTACCACATTAAAGCATCAGTGTACTTGGATGATCTGCTTTTGGAAGTGTCTCAGCCAGAGGTATCAACCATATTACAGTAGTAGGACTCACCTAGAGTATTGCGTACAGTTCTGTCAACCTCATCTCCAGAAGGACATTGACATATTGGAGAGAGTTCAGAGGAGGGCTACAAAAATGGTAAGTGGTTTGCAGGATGATAAATATCAGTAAAGACTAAGGGATCTTGATATGTATAGCTTGGAGGAAAGAAGAGGGAGGAGATGTAATATGAACACGTTTATTTGAAAGGAGAAGAAATGTTAGAACAAAAGGTCATATTATAATACTAGAGGGACAGAGGCCTAGAGGTAATGAAGGAAGTTCTACTTTACTGAGAGAGTGGTAGAAAAATGGAACAGTCTCCTGTGGTGGAAGCTAATACATTGAGGGAATTTAAACATGCATGGGATAGACATAAAAATATCCTCACTATGGGACCAGACTAAGGACTGATAAGGGTTTAAGTCCTTTACATCAGGAAAAATCGTCAAACTAGATGGACCGGATTTGTCTTATCTGCCGTCAGATTCTATGTTTCTACAGTAAAAACAACACCGAAACATAAAAGTAACTTTGTTTAGTTTCTATGGCACTAACCAATCAATATCTATTTTTGCAAAGTTGTGTTCTAGGTTCATAGAAAGGAATCACTTTGTATTAATGTGTAATTATATTCCAAACTCATCTAGCCTGTGAGAACAATAGATAAACAGATAGAGACTGAGAGAGAGTTCATCACAGTATGTACTGCAATGAATCCCAACAGCCTAAACCTATGATATTAATTAGAGGGATTGTATTGCTGATTAGAACTTCGATGCCTGCGTTGTCTGCAGTTTGACATTTTATTAAATGATGCTATTTGAGGTTGAAATACATTCAATAAAATGTATGAGTCAACAGGGTCTTTTCAAGCCAGAACAAAAAAACAAATTCCCAAATCTTGGCACAATTCAGTGTGGAAAACAGCCACTGGAAGACAGAAATCTCTGGCAGAAGGAAAGAAACCATGAGTGTGTATTTAATTAAAATAATATATAAGTATTCAGCAACGCTGCTTGGTCAGCAATAGAGTAAATGTAATCCCATTTTCTCAGCTATGGGTTATTGATGCACAGTTGTTTAATGTTTTAAAGTCACAGCATTGGATAATATATGTGCATATCTATCAGCTGGTACAGAAAGGAATTATCTACATATTTGTCACTGTTCCATTTCCATTTTTTTTTTGCAGTAAAAGGTCCTTATACTTTACCAACCCTTTGAGTGCCAGGTGTAAAACCAACACAAAGCTTTAGTTAGGTGAAGTGTTTCCCCCATGCACTCTTTTGGTGGCCCGTTAAGCAGCACCTCAAAAAACTCATTACAAGAGGAAGGCTGCCAGGAATGAATCACTGTGGGGAGGTAGGAAGGCTTTACAGGTGAAAGATGGGGGGCTGTATGGGTGAAAGATGGGGCAGTAGGAAGGCTGTATGGGTATATAAACTAAATGCATAACATAAATAATGATAACACTTGCTATATTACCTAATAAAGATTACTTTAGTATAGTTATTTAGAATTAAATATTGTTGGACTTATACCACAGTGTATTAATATTTCTGCTACAGCTTTCTGGGGTTGGATCATTTTGTGAGTGTGTCCAAAATGGGAATGTCCAATTTTACTGGGAAGGAGCTTGGGGGCCCTCACCGTAAGTCTCGCATTTTTTGTTATGCCTTTGGCACTCAGGACAAGGAGAGGCCCTTCAAGGACAAAGTGTTGAAAGCGACTTTAATTGCCTAGACAAGAGAATGAAGTTTTCCAGAAATTGGCTTAGCTGAGTCTGGCTAGAAGGTAGATTTAATGGAGCATTTCGGTTAGCCAGCCAACACCAGCCAATGTAAAGGCGGACAGGACGCCAGTCAGAGTTGAGCTTTATTTTTATCTATCTTTCTATCTAGGGAGAAAGTAGGTTTCAAGGTGCACATCTGTTGCCTGCTAACTCTTGGACTGTGCTTGTTGTGCTGATTGTATGGGTTAAAAAAATAATCCCAATCAGTTGCTTCCTCCAGCTAGTCAAGAGAGAGACATATTTATCGTGGGTGCTGTCCTAGGGCAGCACCTCCTAGTCGCCCCCTCAACAGCCACTGTCCCCGCAATAGGATAGGATGTCATATCTTAATACAGCATGGCTCAGCAACCTTTAAGGCCCGCATAGTGTAAATGAGCTGGTTGTGAGGATCAGAGATCTCCCTTGTAACTGCTCCATTGTGGCTCCATTGAGCAGCGACACACTGGGGGGGCGATCACCCAAGAAAGCAATCTGCTCCCTGGTCACAGTGGGACATGCCCCTTCTCAGTACTTAGAAATGTCCACATACAATAATGTTGAACCTCCTCTTCCTCACATAACATTTGATTTTGTTTTGTACAGGAGTGAGTTTTCTGTGCATGTTATAAAATACCTGCAGAAGATTTACAGGGGTTATTGCATTACTTGACTGGCGAGGCTCCAGCTGAAATGTCTTTTTAAAGTTCTAGCCTGCAGAGTGGAAATTAAGCAGATTCATCAATGTGTCCACAATGCTTTCCCCTGACATTGTGAGTCATAGAGGTACCGAGTACCCAGTAACCAACCTATCGCCTGAGAAATGAGCCATTTTAAATTGAAGTGTTCTCTTTACCCAATGCACACTGTCCACAGAGCAGTGGAATTTTCCCTCACTGTATCTTATTAACATTTCTTGACACTTTAAAGCACAGAGGAATATGTTAACATGATTATTTTACACGAATATGTTAACATGATTATTTTACACGTGGTAAGTTGACCTCTGATTATAACCATGAGCACATGTGACCGTATTAAGTGATTACCTAGACGCAAACTGTATTAAATCAGAGAAGCCCTGCAAGGGATGAAATCCTGGGAAGGCCGGCATGACTGGGGCCATTTTGGTATGGTAAGGGTTAATTCTAGGATGGTTGGGCAGCCTGTCCTGATAGGTAGGGTTAACTAAATGGCTGGAAAGCAGGGCTATTTAAGGGAGGGGGAAGTTTTGGAGCTCTTTCTCTGCAGATCTTAATTTAACAGCGATTGTATTAATATTGTAAGATTATATTAATATTGTATGATTCAATGTACACATAACTAGACATTAAGTGTAGTTGCTTTAGGACATTGCATGGTAGTAAACAACATCCTCACACCATAATAATTCAAGAGCGCGATTTGAAGTTTTGGGCAATTGACACAAAGTTGTTTTTCTCTTTAATTTGTTCGATCAGGATATCTAGCATTAAGACGTGCAGCCAGCATTTGAAACCTGTCTGGATCATTCCTGTGCTCCTTTTATTTATTTTATCTGGTGTCTCGCTTGGTGACTGTGTATTGGCCATGGCTAAATAATGTGAATGGAAGAACATTGCATATTTTGGTTGCTGCTACATTACTGGGCCATTTGGCCAGGCGTGCCAGTTCTCCACTGCAGCTCACCATCTCCTATGACGCCATGTAAATTTGAAGCGATCTCTTAGCTATGATATTAGGGTGTCCCTTTAAGATGTACATATTTACAGGTCTGGTGAAATGTGGCCTCACAATATTTCATCAAACCAAATGTAAAAAATACAAAAATCAAGGCACATGTAACATAAATGGGGATAAAAACAATCATCTGAATGTTATATAAACACAATCTATTTTTGAATCAATTTTGTTAATCTAAATAATGATGTATATTCTGTGCTGTGATAATAAAAATATTATTAACAGAAGTGGTCCATCTGTTGTGTGTTCTCTTAAGTTCTCTAATTGCTTTAGATTTTTATATAAGAAATAGAAAAATATTAATATGGATGAAGCATGTAAATGAGGTATACATATGGAGACATTTAATAAAGAAAATTCTGCCTGTTTGGAAAATATTATTCATTTTCAAATTAATATTTTTTTAATTAATTTGATACTTTAATGTCCCGGGCAGCTTCCTCAACAAAGAATGCATATGAAAAGAATACTTTAATACATATTTAATACAGTGTTCATAATAAAAAAAAATACTTTGGGAAAAGCTGCATCTCCAGAGCAAGGCACGGTACCATTGTTTAGAATGGTTAAATTGATGCTGGGTAAAAAACAAAGACATATCACATACGTAATCCCGATATTCTGTTAAATTATTATTATTAATACTGCTGTCAGATAAGTAGATTCAGACGGAATGATTTTGTCGAGCGGACAAACCTTTATGTTTCCTCTGCTAAGTGTTCCAGGCACTCTTTTCAGCTTAATATTTTTCCTGTTTCAGGTCTGTGCCTTTCTTGTTTATTTAATAGTGTAAGAATAAAGTCTCTCTCTACTACTTTTTACTAACTGGCAGAAATGCAACTATTATTCAAAAATAAAATAAAATGTAACAGGTAAAATACAAATATGCTAAGAACATAAAACATACAGGTATTTTATTTTCCTGGTCCATAATGTTTTACTGTCCTTACAATCATCATAATGGATAAAATGTTTGATTCTAAATGATAGTGTTAATAATCGAATTTGCCTTTTCTTAACATTATTTATTTAAATACCAGTTTTCAAAATCAGCCATGTTGTATTCTTCCCACAGATAAAATGTATTGCACTGTACAGCAGGTTAATTTCCATGCTCCTTCTTCTACAGTACAAAGGGGGACTTCTACATTAAAGATGATGCCTATTAAGTCGTTAGCTTCCAGTGAGAGGAGAGGATAGAAAAGCCTTATTTACCAAACTGGAGTATAAAGCATATCAATGGCATTAATTACTATCATTAGCCATTGCAATTAGCCTATAACTACGTTGGGTCAAAGGAAATAAATGCAAAGGCAAGAGTTTACATTCTGATCATTCTGCTATTCAGACATGCAAATATTTTTCACAAAAGAGAATTTGTACATAAAATTGTGCTCGTCTAATGGTGTAAATACTGTTAACACTTACACCAGAGATGCCGTCTTCCAGGCCTCCACACCCTTTAGGTTTTAAAGAGATATTAACTCCTAGATTGTGTTGAAGCAGGGTCTTCTTTACCCTTTGTCTCTATAAATGAAAATTGTTATCTTATGCACTACTCGCTATGATCTGTTTCCTAATTGTACAGAGCTGTGGAATATGATGGTGCTATGCAAATCAATAAATAATAATAAAAGGGCATTGTCCAAGGTGGTCACCTTGAGTACGCATATCTTCTGTAGGCAGGGGTGTAACTAGAAATCACGGGGCCAGGTTTGAAAATTGTCCCGAGCTCCCAACTTCACTGTCCTACAGTGCCACCTATGCCTCCAAACAGCTTGTAAGTACCTCATTTGCCCCCAAACAGCATATCAGTGCACCCAAACAACCTGCCTGGGCCATCTTTGCTCTAGCTTGTCAGTGTCCCCAAACAGCTTATCTGTGCCATATTTGCCCCAAACAACTTGTTTGTGCCATCATTGCCCCTTGCCACCTCCCCAACATACACTCTAGCACACATATGTAAACACACTTACACAAATTTACACATGCTAACACACATGCTTACTCATACTCACTATTACACACATACACACTAAGTCACACACACACTCTATCTCATACCACTGACATAGCCATGCTCACACACAAACACTTATACAAACACACAATCCATGCTCACATTATACATAGACATCCATGCTCACATACACCTCTAGATAGACATCCATGCTCACATACACTTATACATAGACATCCATGTTCACATACACTTATACATAGACATCCATCATCACATACATGTATACATAGACATTCATGCTTACATACATAGAAACATATATACCATAAATAATATACTTACAATATGAAGTACATGCTTTGTGAATTCTTATAGGGAAAGGTTGAGGTTTAGCTTCCCTTGAAAAATATACAATGAATCTGTAGAAGTTTAAATTACAAGAAACGGAATTTAATTTAACATTGATTTTCCCTTTTTCTGAGAGAATCCCTATATCTGGATTCATTATTGTTGCATTAAAATGTAACTGATAAATTGTTTATTGTATGGATTTTTACTGCTATGGAGTTCAGGGAAGAATTTTCTGTATCTACATGACTTCGCACTAGTTCATCTGTGTTGTTGTTTTGCTTTCGTTAAAAACCCGAGGATGCAATTGAAATCCTCATTATTCCTCTGACAGCAAATTTATTTCAGAGTGTAGTGTTGCTGAGAGGCTCCGTTCTTGGCTAATACATCCCAGGGGAGGGCAGGATGAGGGAAGTGAACCTCAGCCACTCATATATAGCAAAAATGCACACTAGAGCTATTGGAAGTCTTTGAACAAACAGGAACACGTATAAGAACACAAAAGTCTACTTCCTCAAACAGCCTCACCAACAATGAATGCTTAGTAAAGTCATTTGTGAATAATTAAACTTGAAAAAAACATGCTTACCTTGCTAAAGAGTGTCAGTTCCGGTGCTGTAGCACACTGCTAGGGTTGCCACCTTTTACCAAGCCATTTCCTGTACAATTTTTGAAAGGTTGCACCTAGGGATGTGGCCAGAGTGTGATTAAGGTTGTGGCTGGGGTGTGTTTTTTTTTTATTTGATTAATTTAGAACAAAAAATATAGAGACAGGAGACATAATAAAAGAAATTAAAGATGCTTGAGAGGAGAGACGGTGACAAGAAAAAAGAATAGATAAACAAATAGAAATGAGAGGAAAAGCTAAAGGAGACAAAATAGAAAGAAGATGACCAAGAGAAAAGGGGGGAGTGGGAGGAAATAGAAGAGAGACATGAAAAACAAGAGGAAATGGAAAGGAAAAAGGGGAAGAGAAGAGAAAAAGAGAAGAGAACGGTGGGACGAAAGAAAAAGAGGAGAAGAAAAAAGGGCAGAGAAAAGATAGAATAGAGAAAAATGAGAGGAGAGATAAGCGAGTTACACATCAAACTCTAATGAAGTAGTAAAAGTATGACCGCCCCTCTACTCTCCACTATCCCTGTCTGGTATGGCTGCTGGATATAGCCAATTACTAAAAATGGATTTTCCAACAGGAAAATGATTCCATTAAAATCAATGGGCACAACAAATACACATAAGTGTGGAGAAGATCTTATTAGATTGAAAGTATAGAGAGACTGACATAACTCTGACCTGCCACCATGGGCCTAGTTGGCCAAGGCCAGAATATGTCACTGAATTTGATTGTAAACACTCAGTCTGCAACAATCTGACTGCTATAAGGATATTTAGATTGGCAGTAGCTGGCAGGTGGGCAGGGAGATTGCTGGAGGGGAAGTACTATGTAGGGTGTGGGTGAGAAGGTGGATGGATGACACTCGTGAAACTGGCACAAACCCTATTAACATTAAAGTCAGCCACACGTGGTTTGGAAGATAGTTTGATGTGATACATTATTGCAGTATTGTGTGGGTACAGTTTATTGAAGTTTTATTTTTGGCAGACAAAAAATCTCTTACAGCATCTTCTCCTGATACACAGTATGAACATTATGTTTGAAATCTCGATTTATGCTTTTTGTCCTTGGCTTTGATCTTTGAAATGTGTCAATGGACCTGTGCATGTGTAACTTGATCTTAGAATGCAACTCCCTAATTTCCTAGCTCTGCCCCCAGAATTTGTAAGACACACTGACCTTGAAACATGCTCTGATTCCATTCAAACAGCATTTACATGATTCTGTGTATTTTAGTTAGGACACTCCAGCAGCAAACCGACCACATGGTTATAATCTGTGGTTATTTATGTTTTCCCCTGTGAAATACAAACAGTGCAAAGAAACCTGTCTTCAGGCCTCCATGCTTTCATTGAGTGAATAGAGGTGGTAGAGCTTGGACGCCTGTGGAATAGAGGTGACAAAGCTAATGAGTGCATAAAATGTATTGCTCTATTACTATTGTCAGTGGCTTATTTAACTTCAGCCCTGCCCTAGGACTAATCCAGGGCACCGTCACCTGCTGCCACCTCCATGTCACTCTCCTTTCTACTAGACGCGTCGGCATATGGCGTCATATCCCACCACCAGGAATCGTGGTGTGAAAGGAAACTATGGAGGACTGTGTCAACTTTGTTGTTAACGGCCCCATTCAGCAGTGGAGTTACAGGGAGCCTGATCTCCCAAATAGGTTTCCTGATATGTAAAAGAGGGGCTGCCTCCCTAGGCCTCTGCCTAGTCAACCTAGGCCAGAACACGCCACTGACTATTGTAATAGAAATAGTGGGACTAGAATGTCACAAAAATAGATATATGCACATAATGGTGTCCCAGCAGTGTTAACCCCAGCCAGTCATGAAAATGTCATCAGTTAGCAAGTTTGAAATAAGGTTTATACATTGATTCATATATTTTATTACAGATTGCTTTAAAATAAATTGTCATAGCCTATTATTTGAATGCCTCTGTGTCTTTATTTTAACATAATTTAGTTACCATATTGACATTGTCGCCGTCAAGATTTCTTTCCCTTTGGAACCTTGTACCCTTAATATCATGCTATTGAATTTATACTAGAAAGACCTTAACATTGCAGCTTTTCACACAAACGCTGGTACTTGTCTCATCAATTTTAGTATCTTAAAAAATGCGAGATATTAGTGCTGGGTAATAATTTGGAGATGGCTCATATGCAAATACTGTCTTTATGGATTTTTCAAATCTTTTTAAGAACCCACTCGGTGGAGTGAGGTGAATTGAGAAGAGTAGCATCTATAAATAATATATTTTTTTAAATGTTGGCTATGATAGGGATCAGCCAGGCTCTAAATGCCCCTAATACCAGAATAATGCAGGTAATCCACCCCTGGAGTGAGTAACCAAAATGTTTTACTTGTAACTTATAGCTGCTAAAAAAATCAAACTGAAAAAAGGCCAGGAGTGCACATCAATGACAAAAATGCTGATCATATAGTAAAAAGTAATGCTGGTACTATCAAAGTATGCAATATACAGGAAATAATATATTAGTAATCCACACACACTCAAATATGATTCATAAATAATATACCTTTTATTCATCACAGGGACAGCAAACAAAATACTAAAAAAATATGCAGAGAGACATAGTAAGAAAAATGAGCACAAGAAATGTATTTAATACATATTAATGTGAAAAGAAATGCTTTGGAAGGTACTCTCTAGATTGTAAACTTGCGAGCAGGGCTCTCTCCACCAAATGTATCGGTTTGTCTGTCAATTCCTGTCTTGTCATATCCCTTGAATTTATGTATTGTATTAAGCACTGCCTAAACTGTTGGCGCCATATAAATAAAATATAATAATAATAATAAATACTCTGTGTAGGTGATTTTTTTTTCCAGTAGATGCACTTTTCAGTCCTTTGTGTTTTTATTTCTTTTAATAACTGTATACTTATCAAAGATATTTTAATCTTAAGTTTTAATATTACGTATCTGTTTAAAATGTTGGGAAGCTTCTTCAGCAATCATAACAATAGTTTAATAGTAAGATCATTGTTCATGCAGTGCTACTGTTTTGCCACTAGAGGACCCAAAGACTACTTAGTGCAAAATTCCAAAGAAGCAGAAGTCATGAGACCTATCGAGTAAGTCTAATACTCTGAACAATAATTCTCAACATGAATAATGAAAGTCGTATTTCAAAGTAACTGGGGTGTGAGGCACCACTGGAAGCCAACAGCAGTCAGTGGCATATTGAAGTACATTCAGCTTACTCTGCATTACTTGGAGATTCATCTCATACAGTGCAGTCTAAGCAGCATAGTCCCAACAGCCTCCTAGCAATAGGGCTAAACTGCAGCAAAAAAAGTGTATTTAAACTGCACCAGACAATAGTTAAGGTGATCCCATAATCAGCACAATTGAAAAAAATGGCCCTCAGTTTAGCAGCCCATAGGATAGTTACCCTATGTGCCCTAAGCTCAGACTGGGCTTGTTATGAGCATGCCAAAATGTTTTGTAGGTGGTGAAATCCACCGCACCACTAAAAGAGAAGGACACAACACTAAAACAGCCAGATACTGACAAATGATCAGATGGAGATCATCTGATGAGTGGAATGTAATGCATCTTAATATACACTTATTGTATAGGTAATATAATCTTGGCAAATACTAAATTCTATTTATTACGGGATCTCCTTAGATTATGTCATTTTCTCAGAAGCCAGCAGTGATTTTGCTACGAAGCATATCTACTTTCATGTGCCAGATGTTCTCTAGGGTATAATGTTTGCATTAGCCATATTAAGAATCTGAACGTGTGCTGTGTGAGTGTAGCAGTTAGCTTATTGGTAAGCCGGCAGCACCACCTAGTGGACTTAAGCTACTACTACTGCATTTGGGATTCTAAAACAGATTTGAAGATGGAAGTGCTTTCTTTAAGAGCTACTGTAAGACAGGTTTTCAGAAAGTTTATATTTTTTATGAGAGACAAAATTAACAGAAAACGTGGATTTTTAAAAAAGATAAGTATAATAAAGGGTGTTTGGTTTTTAACCATAAAAATCAGACGCATTATACATTGCACACTGTACAACTCAGACAAATAGAGTCGGGGAAGGACCTTGCATAGGTCCTTCAATAAGGTAAATTATATACAAATGAATGCCTTAATAGTAATAGTGCAAAAAATGTAGATGAAAAAACCTTTATATTTAAGCGTTAAGGTTTAAAGCTGCTCAGCGTCTCACAAGTCATATGTCTCGCTGCACAAATGCTAGTCCAAATGAACACATTTATATCTATACTATGACCGGAATACAGCATTGATATGTTTGCAAATATTTTAGGAAAGATTCTAAAATCTGTTTTTCAGTTTTCCAAGTTTAAAAACATACCCTAACTAGCAATATGAAGAATGACACTAACTTCGAAATATATATATTTTTTTGATTGTACTGTGTTTAACTATTTATTTATAAAAATGTGTTAAAAATGCCCCAAGAATT
Source organism: Spea multiplicata (assembly GCA_009364415.1). NCBI lineage: Eukaryota > Metazoa > Chordata > Amphibia > Anura > Pelobatidae > Spea > Spea multiplicata. Next base: position 26,753 of record VKOC01024168.1, on the reverse strand, counting down.
CCGCAGAAAACAATTAAGCAGGGGTAATGAAACTCTTTCCAGAATTGGCTGCATTTTTGAAATTCAATCATATGCACATTAATCCTTAACTCTGAGAGCAAAGGAAACAGATTCAACATACAGCAATGTGGCTTCCTGCTGTGAAAATACATACAAGATATATACTGTTTATTTGTCTCACTACTGAGATTACCCCCTCCTTTCCCGCATATATACATAATCTGTGTTTATTATTGTAGGATCCAGAGAAATAATGTGATGGATTGTTTTTGCTTTTTTTTTCCACCCACCTGTAAGAAAAAAAATACACAGCTGGATCATACAGGCAGTTTCCCTGCTGGCCCCTGATGTTCCTCCAGGTGTAAGTCCCCAGGCAAAGATTACAAGGTTTTTCTACTTGCCAGAGAATAAATACACAAAAGACACGAATTGGGCTCAGGAGGATTCCATGCACAGAATTCCCAGTATCTTTATTACACTTTGAAAAAACTCATCCAACTATAATGTAATAACTGTAGACTGTAGAGGATCCTGTTAAACAATATGTGATGTTATATATGTTTCCCACCAACTTTAAAACAGTGTACTTTGTATAAGATCTTATTTATTTACCACAATAAACTATAGGAAGCAAAGCTTATCTGTTTACCATATAGTGAGCCCTTGTTTAGAAGCATTTGAAACAGAGCGGAGAAAATCATTTCCATCAGCAGATCAAATGTTTCTGCCTTTTCAAGGTTTATCAGAGGTGTCTCTCCAAGCAAAGAGGGCAAAGGATTCACTTGCAGCCTTTTGCCCTTTTTTTGCTTTTAGAGAGCCCTGGAGTATCTCAAAATGTGTCTTTCTAATTGAGCTGACTTCTGAATTGTTTGAATTTTCCAGGAAGGCCTCTTTATCCATCGGGATTGCTAGTTCTCATGTATAGAGGATATATGCCTTGCTTTTCAGTCTTGACTACACTTACAGGTAGGATCAACCCGAAATGTTGCCTCCCGAATCACAGCAAATGTTTCAGATGCATCTGAGAGCGGTAAGATTATAAAGCACGCCAACATGTTTTGACACTTAGAGTTAAGTTAGTTTCATACTAGACTTGTGCACAAGGCCGAACAATTGTTTCCTCTCTTTATTCTTCACAGATTTCTCTGCCCACCTCGCCCTGTCTGTGCTCTTGCATCTGGCCCCTCACCTGCTCGCTCACTCACCTTCTCTAGCCTTTGTCTGTTCTCCTCTGATGTCTCTGTGCAGCTGCAGAGACAATACTGAAAGCAGAGATGGGGAGAGAGGGGAGAGGGAGGGATTTACTGTGTGAGAGAGAGAGTGTAAAGCAGCAGAGAAGATACTGACAGGAGTGGGGGGAGGGGGAGCATGAGAGGTAATGGATGGGTTCAGTGCAGGGGCGTACCTAGGGTATTTGGCACCTGGGGCCGATCCTGTATTTGGAACCCCCTCACACTCACACTTTAAAACTGCATAGCTTTGATCGTTATATACTGGCGCAGACACTGAAGGTGGTACAGCATTACTGTTATCATTATATACTGAGGCAGACATTGACAGTGGTACAGCATAACATTTATCACTATATACTGAGGCAGACATTGACGGTTGTACAGCATAACACCTACCACAATATACTGAGGCAGACATTGACGGTGGTATAGCTAAATCCCTATCAATATGCATTGAGCCAGACATTGACAATAGTGCAGCATAACTCCTATCACTATATACTAAGCCAAACATTGATGTGGTGTAGGCCTACCACTTCATTAGTAGCAGGACTAAAACCGAAAATGCAGCATTTACCTGGCCGAAAACGAAAACACTTTTATTTAAAGTAAGTTACACACCAAATAGGACAATACAATTAAATATCAATATTAATATATATATATATATACGTATATATATATATATATATTATATATATATTATTGTTAAATTAAATTGTTTTGTCCTATTTGGTGTGTTACTTAAATAAAAGTGGACTTTAAAAAGAGGGAGAGGGTAGATAGTTAGTAGGGGTTAGATAGGGAGAGGGAGTGAGACCGGGGGATATGGGGTAGATAGGGAGAAGGGGAGTGAGAAGGGGTAGAAGGGGCAATCATACTCCTATCATCCCAAGTCTGAGAGTTACAATGCCTGGAATCTGGGTATGCCTGGGCATGAATGGGAAGTGATTGCTGTTTAAACAATCATATATATATTATATATATATATATATATATATATATATATATAATATATTATATAAAATAATCAATGAGTGGCACCGGTGCGGACCGTACCCCGCCCCCCCCCGCCCCCCCCCCGCTATATCTATTATATAGCTATAATTCTACAGTACAAATAAAATTTCTAATATATCTGACAGTCTGGACTCCTTGTTGGATAATATTACATTTCACATATGTCTTAAATAAATCTAATAATATCAACTGTTCAGTTTCAATTAAATACTAAGCAGAGCAAAAACAGACAAGTAAGGGCAAATAGCCCAAAAAGTTGCCAGACGAATATATCTATTTATCCAAACATTTCAAAACTGTGTGGAGCTTTCAGAGCAGGAGTGAACGTGAGAAAATGAAAAACAGCAAAAGATGTCATCTCTGGTTTTATCTTCATCATAAAAATATTCATTTCAACAGCAGAGTTTTGCTTTTCCTTTAAACAGAATACCCATCACATATTTAAAGAGTTTGTAACTTTTGTGACTCAAACTTCACGTGTATTTAAAATAAATAAATAAAGCCCTCCTACCAAGAATTTTAATATAATGGGCCTATTTACTAAAACCTGCGTTGAATCCGTCTTGACCTAAGCTAAGCAGTAATTATCCGTGGTACTTATTACGGTAACTCAGGCAAAAATCTCCAGAACTAGCAATTGCAGTTAACTGTTTACTGTTTATCATGTTTTACACAAAATATATTTTCCATTATATTCATATAAATCATTTGGGTGAAGAGGTCAAATATTTTGCTCTACAATGAGGAGGAACATTCTCAGAGTTTGCAATAGGTTTACTCCAGCTCTGGCACCTCTCCAACCAGTTGATTAAACGCTTGGTGTTAATAAATGGAGGATGGCCTATACATTTCACTTCGATGAGAATGGTCAGGCTATAGGACGGCAGCATAGTCATCATGTTTTGAAATTACATGTTTTTTGCTACACATTCTATATGTTACAAAGTGTCACGGTGAGCCTCATTTGTTGGCTATAACCGTAAACCTGTTCCAATAAGGCAAACATTTTAAAGCAGAATGTTTGCAAATGTATAATTGTTCTTACTGTTCAACCTATTCCTGAATCGCTAGATTCACAATAAGCTCACCCCATGTGTAAAATTATGAGAGGACAATGCCAAAGAAGATTGGAAGTCTGGGGTCTCCAGGCGCACAGAGTACAAGATAAGAGAATTAGTTGAGCTTGAAGAGAGATCATTGCTTCTCCATTAGTGGAAAACAGCACAATCTGACCTGTCCCAATCACTCATAACATGCCAAGATAAAAGAGGCAGATTATATCAAGCTAATGCTTACACACAGAGCTTTTTCTCCTGCATTCTAAAACAAAAAAATTATCGCTGCTGTGAGTGTGAAGCCCTTGCTGCCAAGTGGACAGCCTGATCTATTGCATGTTGAGTACTAACTATTGGGTGTTAATTCTTGTATTTTCAATTAGAAATAGTATTTGTTAATAAAGTGCTATTATACAAACTATAATTTTAGTATATGTTTAATCACATGAAAACAACAGCGTAAAAGTAAACAGTTTTTATGGAAACATATACATTAAGAGGTCCAATGTACAGGTATAAGGTTCTAGACTGTCCCTTGTGGGGGCATTTACAGTGATATGCTGGTGGCAAATGTTCCTCTGTAATGGGAAATGTGAGCTAAAATGTGAAACTATTGAATGAGCATTCAGCTTAGAGCAAGCTATATGGTGTCCATTCTCATCTGAACTAAAGTATCGGCTAGCGTATTGCATAAAAAGTACACCAGACAACTATAAATGATTTAAGAATAGTTTCAGTGCTAGGAATGGTGCCAACTAATGGTTTCAGATAAAGAACATGTTGCATGGGTGAAGATGGGAAAATTATATTCAGAAACAAGTTTGGAAAATGGTCTCATGGTAATTGTGTTACTATCTACTAAACAAGGTATGTTTTTTTCTGTGTAGTTTTTCCTTTAAAATATTACTCAATGCTCTGTTCATTAAAATGTAACCAAAGGTTTACTGAGTCTCATCTGGCATTCCATTCTGTAAAACAGCACTAGCGCTTCCAATTCTTGGTATAATTTCAGCGGAATTCACTGAACCCTGAGATAATATTTTACAAAAACAATGGCATGCCAACAGCTGTCAGATTTCTTTTAATCTCTTCGGCCAAACCTCTTGCTTGTACGTTACTCACCCCATAGAGTATAATTGCACTCTGGTTTAAGCAATGTCCTTGGATTACGCTCCAGTGAAACCTAAACACAAAATACACATTAATACTGAAATCCAAGCAACATTTCTACACAGGAAATACACAAAGAAGGAGACTTGGACAAAATATAAAAAAAATGTTTTTATATAATTATTATTTCCTCATGTGTCATAAGCATAATCAAGTGCTGATCATAATCGGATACATACATAGAAATGTAAATATAATGGACTTTTTGTTCTTGAATATACTTACTAATGATGACCATTTAATGTCTTACTGCCGTCTCCTGTGACGTTTAAAGCAACTATTTCATAACGTAATTAAATGAAATAAGCATTGATCAACTAGATAATAATGATATCATAAACCCCTGATGGTGATGTTACTTAAGTTCCATAAACCCATATTACTATAGCGAGGACCCTTTCGCTCTGTACCATATATTAACAACATACTAGATGTACGTCATGGAATATAATTTCTGGTAGAAGCACATATTAGAATCCTGCATAACTAGACTTGAGAAACTGAAGATGTATGAACAGTAGCGTACCTAGCGGGGGGCAGTCCGCACCGGGTGCCGCTCATCAGGGGGGTGCCAACTTGCCGGCACCCAGCACCCCTTCAGAGACGGACAGTAATGTCAGCCGCTGGAGGAGCAGGCTCGCAAGGGAGCGGTATCGGAGGTCTTTAACAGATAAATACATTTGTTTTTCTCAAAAGTTTATTGAGATACTACAGCTGCCTAGCAACAAAGTCTTGTTATTTGTCCAAAGCCCTCCCATAAGTATTACACCACAGCAGTCACTCCCACCTGCCATTTCACAGTCATGCATGTGAAACAGCAAAGCTTTACAGATCCACATTTACACAGTGATGGCCGGTGAGTGTGATGGCCGCTGAGTGTGATGACCACTGGGTGTGATGACCACTGAGTGTGATGACCGGTGAGTAAGGTGTTCCGTATGATAGGTGTGATTAAAGTTACTAGAAGAGCTTAAGGTTAACGCCCCATCTGTGATGTCAGAGATGGGCAGGCTTAGCAATGAAGACAGACAGAGGCTGTGTTATTTTAATGAATGAAGGAATGAGCTCATTTAAGCTGAATTCCATATTAGTGCATCCTAATATAACAATCTAGGACTATGTGGAACAGCACCTTTAACCATGTACCATTTTTCTCTTCTTTAGAATATTTCCAGTGTCTCAAATTCACCTTTACATTCTCTTTGTCATTCCATGTATTAAATAACTATTTATGCTATTTTTCGACATATCTTTTTTTTGCATCTGTCAAACCTTAGAAAATGCTCTTCCCGAGCCTTCCATTATTAAAAATGTTTTGAAAAACAGCTCAATGTTACTTAAATATAGAAAGTATAGAAAATCAAACATCCAACCTATTAATCAAATATATGCTTGAATGCAAATTGTATTATATATTATTTTGCCGTTTGGTCTATACAAAACAAAATGAGTTTTCTAAGCTAAATTGCAATAGTGTGCAGCACAAGTCTATACCCTGGAAAAAAAATGAACGCATAATGTACTTCCTTTTAATTATTCATCCTGAACACTCACTAGATTGTGAAATTCAGTAATAGTCATAAACATATTTAGAAAACATGTCAGTTTCTATGGAAATTAATTTTCTCACTGTAATTGGATCTTTCTCGTTGCAGTCTTGGTTGGCATTTATGCATATTTGCCGTTAACCCTTGTAGGTCCATTGAAACTTATACTGTGATCTTAAAACCTGCAGTGCCTTCTTCATCCACTTCTCCATACATTAGTATCAAATGTCATAAATCTAATAGGCATACTATAAAAGCATCTGAAGAAAAGATACTTGGTTCACCTAGTTCTTTATGTACAAATATCAAATGCTATAAATTGAATTGCTTACTATATTATGAATCTGCTGATTATATCCAGATGTGCCTTGCCACAAAGACTACTGATGTTTCCATGAACTTTCTAAATAAAATGACCCAAAGACAAGAGACAAAGACAAATATTAACCTTTACATAGCCTATAGTCCTTATGTGAACCATATCTTAACCGGAGGATTTTACTGGATGGCTGTCAAGGATGGTTTTCGGTTTTTCTCTGTATTAATGGATTAATATTTGGTGATTATTACTGGATATATAAGAATTACAAGCATCCTAATAAATGATGGGGTGTAATTGGGCCATCTTATTATTCTACAAGCAGCTTAACCAATTTATATGACCTATGAGGAGTTGAGGCAGGTGTGTGAATGGCGTCGGGCTGGAGCATCACTCACATCTCATTCTGGTATGGTGTAATGTGACAGCTATGGCCGGTGTAGGAGGAACTAAAAGGAATAATTAGATTATACCTTAGTTATTTATGGAACATACATTATAATAATGGTCACCTCTGTTTCTCTAAATGTCTTGATACAGTTACCATTTTTTCAAGAACATGACCTCTGCAATAATAAAACCCTAAAACTAACATGACTCAATTTATTGGATAATTTTGTCTGCATGTTAAACAGTTTAGCAGGAATTACATTCCAGATTAACGTTAACAAATACCAGGCCTGGAACCGAACGACAGAAATAGTAAAAGAAAAATTATTAGTTCTTTCAAAGCCTTCAGAATGTTTATTCCATTTTCTAGGTATTTCCTTTTATTTATTTCTAAAGCTAAAGGTTATTGCGGGTTATAAAAGATGCATGAAACGCCACTAGAGCCATCAAATGTTTTTTATGATCTGCAACAGGAGAATAATCTGCAAATGCAGATTTAAATACAATTCACAACAAGTGACTATTTGAGCTCCCTATTTAAAGTAGGCTTAAATATGTTGAATGAACTAAACTCATCAATTTGAAAAACAGGAATCTGATCAATAATTTATTGAGGTCATCAGAGGTCATATTCATTTCCATAAAGCTAGATCCAGCCCCCTGGCATATTTCATTTGATTTTCAATCCGACAGGCTTCCTAAATAATTTATATAAAGAAAAAGCTGTGGAGGCAGAAAATAATAGGTTTTTAATAGTTTTCTTTTAATATATATAGCATCTTGTTTATCTGGGGGGGGTATTGGCGACAGGGCTGATTTAATACCAAATACTATCATATTCTTAATTCTTTCTACAGTTCTATTGGACCACCCAGTTTGGGCTTTTTGTCTAGACAGAAAAACGGATAGATAAAGATTCTCCCTCTTCAGAAAAGATAAAATATTAATAAAAATTCTAAATACATGGACCCCAGGGATATAAGAAAACAGAAAAAGAAGGTACCCAATACTCTCATACCCTCATTAGAATTATAAAAAAGAAAAAAAAAACTTCTCTGTCCCAACCTAAAAGTTTTTTAAATAATAAAAGAACTATGTAGCAGCTTTTTGGTCTTCTGAGACATAAAATACTACATGTAATGTCTATTATAAGAGGATGTTGCTGAAGATAAATTGTTGTATTTACAGAAGTGGCACCTAAGCTGTGAAATAAATCCTACATAAACGTGCAATTAAAGTATTTGTTCACATTTTCCATACAAAGTTATGAACTATACAAATAATAATAAATACATATAAAAAGGTACTAAAACAGAAGGCTGTGTATCCAACTACCCCAGACCACTCACAATGATGACTTGGACCACAAGGCTGAGATCACCAATCATACTTATTGGAACTAGGTGAGCTGCCTCACAAAGGATTATCTTTTTGATGCTAAAACACCTATGTGATCCCTACATATTTTCCTGTGTTAATATAACCCATATTCCTTAATACTATATTAATAAATATGAATATCGGTATTCCTTAGACCTCAGTTTCAACTGTATAATAAGCCTAAAGAAGAGAGTTAAATGAAATCAAAGCTTGCAATCTAATGTAATTTAGTTAGCCAATAAAGGTGTCATCTTCACCAAATTCGCTTATTATTCTTTCCATAATAACACTCTATAAATCTCTATCTACAACAGACCTAACACCTTAGCCTTTCTGGCTCTCTACCCAATAAAACCTTCTATTTATGGTTCCAAATGGGCAACCATATAGGTTTATCCATATCTGCTAACATTTAAAGCACTCATTTTTATAATATTACATATTGTGACCTCTTATAATGTTTCAATTAACACATCTCTTCTTACAACACATATAGTCAGGGGCTATGACAAGACAGAATTGACAGACTAATACAAACCGATACATTACTGGCCATTTTCTTGTTGGTACTGTTTAAATAAAACTTTTAGCGTCTCGATGCTGTATGTACAATGTCTCATCTCAGTTCTACATTACTTGTGACCTACTCTGCTTTAGTCACGGGTACTTTGTCTGGTACGTCGGGATATCACAGGACTCCTTGATCTCAACACAACTCAGACTGGTGTGTCTTCAGCTACATGCAGGTATAAATACATATAAATCTATTAATTTTACTCCGTTTATCTCACAGCTAGGTTTTGTTCTTTGTGTTGGTGGCTTGAGGCAGAGATAGGACAGATATGACACTAAGACGTCTTTCACTTTACCTTAACCGTTCATACAGAGTGGAACAAGTTGATGTAATTTTCCTTGTCAGGATTCTTGGATTGAGACTGGTGACAGGGTCTGACAAACCATATTTTTTGTAGAAGAAGGATGAAGTTAAAACAATAAAGGTATTTGCAACTGTCTGCGGGCTACAAATTTACTGCTGTACAAAAAAACTCTAATGTATACTTACACTAAGCCAAAACATGATGAAATCCACACTTTGACAAAATCAAATAAAGTGTATGTTATTTAGGGGGATTAATGGGATTTAAGGCAGTAATTAAATGAATTGATATCTTAAATTGTTATTCTATGACTGAACTTTTTCCTTCTTTTAAAACATTTTTAATAAATGAATGGCTGGGGAAGTAATATTTTAATTTCAAATATGTAAAAAAAAAAATAAAAAAAGAGATCCATTACTGAGCACCTATTCACAATAACCCCTAATAGGCCTGCATGCGATATAAGAAGTGGTTGATGAATAGTGTTAATGAAGCCTCTTTGCTGATCATTTATCCCATGAAAAAGGTAAAACAAATTGAATCTGTACATGTTTAAAAACTGACAAATGCAATACCTGCCTCCACAATTAACCAACGTAAATTATAGATAGCAGCTAGAACACACATAGAAATGTTTAAATTCCTTTGTTGCAAACCCAGCGTCATGAAAACAAGTAATGACAAGAATGAAATGCATTGACGACGTTTGCTCTGATCCTGGAAGAAAAAAAAAACCTGGGACTCGCAGGCATAAAGTGAAGCATACTGTAGAAAATGAATGTTTTCATATAAAAGTTGTTTATGAACGATTGTTTGTTTGAATTTACAGTTCTTGCTCCCCCACTCATAGATTTTAAGCTGGGATTACGCTGTAGTCAAAATAACAGGAGACACTGGTAGAATTTCCTTGAAGCAGGGTTTGATTCATCCTGTTATAGCTGTCATGCCTAAATATGATGTGTTTATGTTGTGATTTTATAGGACAGCTCAGTTATATAAAAAATGATTTATATTTGATTTGAAGATCCATTTCAATTAAAATACTATAGAATAATGCTATATTGTCAAGCTCCAGGTCAAGTGTAAGTTTATAGTGGCGTTTATCCACTGAATTATAGTATGAATCAAACCAAACACTAAAAAATGTGGCTCCATCTCTACTCCTACTCAGATTAAAGCACTTATCAATTTCACTGTTCACCAAACAGCATGTATTTAACTTGTGTACACCAGCTGGCCAACTAACAATGAAATCTCTAGTGAGGTTCATCTCTGGAGACACTTGGTGGGGCCACAGTAGCAGGGAGACTTCACCAAGATAAACTACCCAGGGACGCGTTGTACCTTGTACGTAAGACCAGCTATGTAGAGATGAATGAGCTAGGACCTCTAGCAGGTACAACTTGATAAAAAATATATGATGGTAATCATCCAGATAAAATGAAGCAGAAGAAAGTGATCTGCGCAAATCAACATATAAAACATATCACAAAAAAAATCATAGAGCTTTCTGTACGTAATAAAATAGTTTTCTTTCAGGACAAATTCCCACTCACAAGATATTGACCTATAAAGCGCTATTTATGTAGGCATTGGTGTGAGATCTTGGCAATAATTCCACAGACCACTTCAAGATAGCAATTGGAGACCTCACAATAAAGCCAGAGAAGAAATAGAAGGCAGAGCTCATGCAAAGCATAAAGATTTATTCCATAAAAAAATGTTACATTAAAAAGTGCTTATTTGTAAGGAAACTCTTCTGCAGACCTCTTCAGACATAGCTCCTCGTGGCCAGTTAGACAATATATGTGATAATGTCCTGCACCACGTGTTTTACCACTATTATTCAGCTTCTTCTAGGTGCATCAAAAAAGGCCCCTGCACTACATCCCTAGGCAGCCTTACAGCTACTGTATATCTGTGAAGAATTCCCTTCTTTTAATTTATGATAACTGCTCCTTTAATAGTATTATATATTATTTTGCTACCTGCATGGTCCTGCGGTTTAAATGTATTGAGTATCACTTCCATAGATCTAAAATATTATATTAATAAAAGGTTTTGTCTATCTGAATGTGTAATATATTTATAGATGTTTGTGTTTTGAAAGGGCTCTCACCCTTTTCTGACTAGACATATAAAACTTACAATTCACTGCCGTAGGTGATGGTATTTTTCAATACAGTATTAAAGAGATTAAATAATAGCACTCAGACATATACTTTCTCCAACTAAAATACTGTTGGTGCTCCCTTTCTCAGGAGGCTGTTGCTTGAAACCTGTGAGGTCACATTATGTTGTGTGTCCCTATGGCCAAAGCCTGTGAGGACGCTATCAGACCCATCATCATGCCAGGCAGCTCACCAGGAAATGTACCAGTATCACAGCGAGCCAGTCCAGCACCGTATAACAGGTCCCAATAAATGAATGAGTAGAAGCATTTAGCCAATTCAGCTTGGGCTTCCAATGCTGACCAGCTGGGCCAAGTACAATGAGGAGCTTGAACCCACACCAGTTAGCAAAACTCCATCAACTACTTTTCCCTACAGCGTCACAACAAACAAAGTTTACCATTTGAAAATCGATATCTAGTATGTCCACTTAATGTCATGAAACTTCCTTTGGTGAAGTGATAACAGATTACCGAAATTACTACTGTATCTAAAGTACATGACTGTGCTTGTCAGAAACAGATCATTTGACAGAAATCTGTCATATCCATGCAACTTCTGTAGTGAAAAGTCAGTGAACGGATTAATCTGCTCAGAGCACTCAATGTTCTCTCTTCACTTGAGCAATTTTGCCTGTTGGCCAATTCTGATTTTCATAGATCAACAGCAAAAAGACTTCAATGGTGCAAAACATCCATTTATCTCATATATCCAAACTAACAGAATGCATGTAATCACTAACACGGCCACGGTAAGTGTTTTAACCTAGAATTAGTAACTAATATTTTGCATGATTTTATATAAATGTTTGACATAATTATTGCATTTTAACAAATGTTAAACAGTAGAAACATGTCTCTTTATGACACCATTGTTCTAAACTTTAGATCAGTATTACTCAGTGTCTAAGAAATTAGACAAAAAGGCGACTAGACTGTTATTAATAGGGAAAATTAAATACGGTGAAACAGAAGAAAGGCTGTGATTTCAGATTGGCACATTGGCGGAGGAAGCTTCGTGATAAGCTGTAGACAGAACATGTTCTGTCATGCCAACCGACCAGGCTGCCAATATACACTATGCTTATGTGTCAATGTCTGTACTTATGTACTTGTAATGCTAGAGCTCTCTTTATTTTGGGTCAGTTAGAGGAAATCCATGATCTTCCCGTCCAGGGCTCCTCCAGCGGCGGCCAGTTCAGTCCTCAGGGGAGAGCCTGAAGGGTAGCGTACACCACAATTTGGATGGACGCCTTGCTCCTTTTTCTCCACAACTTAAAAAGACGGTCCTGGATGGATATTCCCTTCTAGAAAATCAATATGTCTGTAGTGCACTCCTGTAATTTTTTTTTTTATCACATATAAATATTATCACTAATAAATATAATGTTTTATGTCTTTCTATGGTTTCAAAAGAAAGCTGAAAACATGTCTAATTTGTGTGGGTACATCAAACGCAGAAAAAACCCTAGATTTAACCAATATATGGTAAAAATGGCAAAAAGCTCTGGTCATTAAGTTATCATAAATCTCCAGTCCTTAATGGGGTTAATAAATGACTGTATACAAAACTTGGCAAAACAAAAACTTTACTTACTGCCTCCACGCTAAAATGAATGGAAAAAGGTGTTTATATACTTTTTGCAACCTAGACATACAGGGTTGTATAGCAATTGAATGCAATTCCTTAATTCCTTATGTTGCTTATCTAGAACATAAACATCAGTATTCCCATGGTTTCAAAAAGTAATTTAACTTATTTTTGGATTGGTTTCTCCTATAAATTGCTCTGTGATCAGATTAAAATAAAACTTTTGGAATTGTTGCCTTAAGAGACCTCGGGTTGACCTTCATTCTTTGAATTTGTGTTATATGTTTACTTTTGATCGAGAACAGTCTGTTATCAAAGAAAGTCAGGAAAATGAACAGGGAAAACACTTATCTGGAAGTAAAACCTCTAGTGTGCAGTGGGTGTGACAGCTGTCGTCATTTTGATTGAACAGTCTGTCCATATTCTGCTCAGGACGTACTAAAGTGAGCTAGTCATTGTTTAGTTAAATGAGAAAAGAACATTTGACGTTAGAAGTGAATTGAATATCACTAGCAGAAAAAAATGCACGGCTGGTGAAATTATATGCAAGTCCGTTGATTGTCATGTGCTTTGTGCTCTTATGAAGGCTTACAGCACTCAGGGAATTGATTGTTCTTACATACTATTTGATTCCATCTCATTTAAAGTTTTCCCATCCATTACAACTAATTAATTGCCTACGTACTTTTACATAATGCCTAGTAATTTTACACATTTTACACAGATTTGTGCTTAAAGGGAAGTAACAAATATATTTGTAGAAGTTCTGGGTGAACTATTTATATATATACTATATGACCAAAATTATGTGCACACCTGACCATCTCACCTATATTACCTTGTTGGACATCCTATTCCAAAACCATTAATATGGATTTGGTTACCCCTTTTCAGCTATAACATCCTTCACCCTTCTGGGAGTGTGTCTGTGGGAACTTGTACCCATTCATCTAGAAGAGCGTTTGTTAGGTCAGACACTGGTGTTCAACGAGAAGGCCTGGCCTGTAATCGGCATTCCAAGTCATCCCAGAGATGTGTAGCGGGGATAGGTTCAGTGCTATGTGCAAGCCACTCAAGTTCCTCCACACCAAACTTGTCAAACCATGTCCTTATGGACTTTGCTTTGTGCAAAGGGGTACAGTCATGCAGGAACATGGTGCGACAATAGCATACATTATGTAAAATGTAGGGCTGCAACTAACGATTATTTTAATAATCGATTAGTAGGCCGATTATTTTTCAATTAATTGGATAAAAAAAATGCAAACTTTTTAAATTTAAAATAATGTAATAAAAAACTTACAATTTACATCTCTTTCATATAACAATGGCCTCTCTCTATTCGCCTTCTTATTATACTGACATAATAATAAAAGCTACAAGAACCCAAACACGGTGTTTCTCAAACTAGGTTTTAATAAAGTTATTAGTAAATATTAATTCATATGTTAACTATTTTTCATATTTAATAAACACTAAGAGAAAAAAGATTTTTTGGTTTTTATTTTCTTTTATTTACCAAACTCCCCCCATTTATGCACGTTGTCAACGATTTTCATTATCGATTTTATCGATTAGTTGTTTGCAGCCCTACTAAAATGTGTAATATCGTGTAGCATTAACATTACCCCTGACTAGAACTAAGGGGCTCAAACCCAGAAAAACAGTCCCAGTCCATTAAGCTTCCTCCATCATACTTTACAGTGGGCACTATGCATTCCAATTAGTAGTGTTCTGGCATCTGCCAAACCCAGATTTGTCCATCAGACTTCCAGATAGCGAAACATGATTTATTACTCCTGAGAACACATTTCCACTGCTCCAGAGTCCAGTACCAGTGTGCTCTACACCACTTCAGATGACGTTTGGAATTACGCATTTTTTGGCTTGTGTGAAGCTGCTCAGCCATGGAAACCCATTTCATGATGCTCCCAACACACACAGTGCGTGTGCCATCTGATAAGCACAAGGGAAAATAAATACATTCTTAGCAACTTAAAAACAAAAAGGTAGCAATTATCAAGGTGCCTAAACATCCACACAAGCATTTTATTATGGCTGAAGCTTGCATGGGTATATAGCTAGTATGAGCTGAGCCAGTATATTTGTAATGTGCTTTTATGATTTTAAAATACACAGAGGAATAATCATTACCTACATTCCTATATCCTAGGTAAGTAGTTGGTTATTCCCCAGTGTAAATAATATATTATATAATAGTAATAATAATCATCATAAGAATCATCAGAATTAACAATAAATTATTTGGAACTAATTTTTATTTCGATTTTCTTTTCCGTATATGCCCTGATCAGTGATCAGTGATCAGTAGAGTGTTATAACCATTTTTCTTCTTACGTTTTCTTGGGTGGGGTTACATTTTTTATCTAGAGTTTTTCAGATGTTCACAAATGTTGTGGCAGAATCAGTTATAATTATAGGGTTTAATGTTGGATAGAGAGAAAAACTATTTTAAGTATATGCAAAAAAATATTATTATAACCTAAGCAACATAGTATGGGCAAGCAAACATATTAGCATGTAGTTGGTATTATAGAAAAAACAGCCTTGTAGGAAAAATTAGATTGTGGGCATTGTGTTACTTCTGGTCGCTTGGGAAATACTTTGATCTCCCATGATTGACCCAGTGCTATAGCAGCTAAAGCCTTCAATTATAGTTCAAAGTGCATGTTTAAAAGGGTGCTAAAATGCCAAGGTCAACAACACATTCATTATTAACCCCTTAATGACAAAGCCCGTACATGTACGGGCTCAAAGTGCATTGTTTTCAGTGGGTTTAGGGACCGCCCATTGTCCTTAAGGGGTTAAGTTTACATTACAATAATTAAGTGGCAGCAGATTTTCAAGCACTCTTCCAAGAGGAGAGATCTAAAATGACCAATATCGTTAATGTGCACAGCATACATAAATAACAAAAAAGTGACCTACTGGAGAGGAGGAAAACCTTACTCTTAAAAACACTGGGGGGGAAATAGAGGGT
The DNA here is from genome assembly GCA_009364415.1 of Spea multiplicata. Taxonomy (NCBI): domain Eukaryota; kingdom Metazoa; phylum Chordata; class Amphibia; order Anura; family Pelobatidae; genus Spea; species Spea multiplicata. Next base: position 11,000 of record VKOC01024168.1, on the reverse strand, counting down.
GAATTATTTGATTGACACAAGAGTTTTTATTTGCAGAAGTCAATAATCTTGACTTAAAAGGATATTTTGTTTACTTCATTTTGCTGCATGAACACAGTATTCCTATTAGTACTGTGAGTTTATCTTGCCCTACAGACATGTTTACAAACATCATGAAATTCTTTAACATCACTGCAGCTGTGCTCATGTCTGATAATGGTTATTATCTGTACTGCATTCCTCCACTACGTTAAGAAAGAACATTACAAATGACATGAACTCCCATCATCAGTACAAACTTTGAAGTTATAGTTAAAAAAGGCCATAAATATTTTTATGAAAATTGAATTCAACAGAATCCTATTGTTTCTTATAGTAAGTGAACTTTAAACCACACACACATACAGTCGTATGAAAAATAAAGTACACCCTCTTTGAATTCTATGGGTTTTACATATCAGAACATAATATGTCATGGTATATAACAGGTCTAAAATTTAGGTAAATACAACCTCAGATGAATAACAACACATGACATATTACACTGTGTCATGATTTATTCAACAAAAAATAAAGGCAAAATGGAGAAGCCATGTGTGAAAAACTAAGTACAGTCTTCCTGCTTCCATATGAATTAAACAGAAAGATGCTGCTAATCAAATGCCCTTAATTAATTGATCCTTCAGTAAGTGGAACACCTAGTCTGGAGTGTGTTAAGATAATAGCAAGGAGGAAAGCCATCAGCAATGATCACAGAGAAGCAATTGTTGCTGGGAAGGGTTATAAGGCCAGTTCCAAACAATTTGAAGTCCACCATTCTACAGTGAGAAAGATTATTCAAAAGTAAAAACAAACATTCAAGTAGATGTCCCAGCAAATCCATCCCAATGACCATGCAATGCTCAGAGGAATTGCAAAAAAAACTCTTCTCAGACTCTACAGTCCTCAGTTACCATGTTAAATGTTAAAGTTCATGAAAATGACTGAATAGTTATGTTACTATTTGAAGCATAAGAACTGGACCACCAAGCAATGGAAAGTGGTGGCCTTTTAACAATTAAAATTGAGGATATACATATTGACAACATTAACACAACTAAAGCCATACTAGTACAGAATTAGAAAAGGGCTCTGTTCTTGCAGGCTTACAATCTATTAGACTTCCATTTTTCAATTACAACTATATTAATAATAATAATAATAATAACGTTAATAATTTCAGCCCTTCTGAATTAAATTAAAAAACGTTTAAGAAATGTTTTTCCGGGTCAGATCTCTAAAATCAATTACTACACACATATTTAGTCATTTCCTTTACAAAATAACGTCTCATGTGAGAGTCTTAAAATTTGCCTATACCGGTGGAACAGTACAAACTGTTAGTCTGTACCCAGATAACATTTTGTTTGAACTTGTACAGGCATACGGCAGGCTGCGTGCTTCTACACATAAGAAAGATCTCACAAATCCTGTTTTGTTATGTAAATATGCATGTCATTTCTAGTAATAAGGTTTATAGCAGTTCCCTGTACGTCTCATCAGTATTATATCGTACAAAGCACCAAATGCAAAAAGGGAAACTAAGGATGTAACATTCTATTATTCATGTATTTTTGTCCCTGTTTATTTTGCCAGTTGAAATGTGATTCACTCTCATAGAGAAGTGATATACTGCCATCTAGTGATGTAACAAGGAAATGCTCTATTTAAAATGAATCAATTAGCTTCCAATGAAAAGCTTCTCTATTTTGAGTAGCTAAAATATAAAGTGAGGCAAACAAGAATGCTATTCTATGAACCCTACCTGATTACAATACTTTGGAAATTTGCATTTGTTCTGTAGCCCCTCAAGAGCAGTCTAAGTGCTGTAAAAGTACTTTGTTTATTTCAAACTAATGAGTTCAGTTATGTCTGCTACCTTTCTACAAAATAGATAAACATAGATCACACTTTATTGCCATAGTTACACAAATTTTTTGCAAGGAGGTCAAAGAAAGTAGCAGACCAACTGTATTTAACTATGGGACTGCTCTAGGCCTGACCAAGGGCAACACCCTACAGTCCCCATGGTCGGCATGTCGCATACATTAAAAGGAAATGTGCTCCTTTAAGAAACAGAATCATCTCACACAGCTTCCCTCCCTCTTACTCCATGCAGAGCAGTCTCTTCAGTGTAGCTTGCACTCTTTGTTTTCACATCGATATCTATTACTCTTAGTTATAATGCAAACAATGATGAGGATTATGATGAATAAGTTATCTATATTCCACATGATGTCACAAGTGACAATAGAGCAGGGGCATCCAACATGCAGCCTGTTGGAAATCAAGGTGCGGTCCACATGAGATCTGCAGCGGAAACTGCGTCCCCAACTAGAGCCGGGCCTAGGGAGGAGAGTGCAGCAGATAGGAGTAATGCTGTACCACTGTCAATGTCTGGCTCAATATATAATGACAGCAATTATGCTGTAACACCGTCAATATCTGGCTCAGTATATAGTGAGAAGAGATATGCTGTACCATATCTGTTCAGTAAAGGTTATTTAAATGTATTTATAAGTTAATTTATTTTTCCATATTCCAGTTGACATAAATAAATATTCTTTACATTTCAGAGTGTTTGTGTGGTAGGGTGCCACATACAGGATCTGCCCTGGGTGCCAAATAGTCTAGGTACACTCAACAATGCTGCACTGTTTTAAGCTGATGAACACAACACTCATTACTCATACAATGTGATACATGGTATATGTAGGTTAAAGCATGCTAAATAAGACCCAGATGTCTCCACTTTGATTGTACATGCACATTCATGTTGTGGGAATATGGACATACAATGAAAATTGCATGACCTTCAATATCTACCTGCCTTCTATCCATGCAATACTAACCCTGATCAATTTTAAATGTAAACAGGATGTGCCAGATGTACATGAATAACATTATTATTATTACATTATGGTTACACTTCGTTTTATTAATAACAATATTGTATGTTGATGGACATGATGTCATAGGACGGATGTCAACTCGAAAATATGGTTAGTTTTCAAGGACATTTGCAAGTGTTATTTGCAATTGAAATTCAGCACATTTTACAAAGAGCTGAAATACATCTATTTGGAAATACATCTTTATATCCAGCAATAATGGGTATATCCGTGTTATTTTGTAATACCACTGTTTCTGTATCACCTAGTCAAATCAATGCTGCCACACCCCAAACCATGCCCACCAAAACTACACCAACATCCATTATGTGACCCCCCAAACCACATAGACGCACTTACAAACACAAACACACACACTAGCATATCCAGACACACACAGGCAGGGCCTGATTAAGACATTGTAGGCCCCTGGGCTACAGGTACTGTGCGGCCACCAGTAATATCGGCTGCCCGGCTTGCCACTCTGCCCCAATATATGCCTTATACCCTCTATATACCCCCTAAATGCCACTCAGCCCCTTAGATATGCCTTTCACCCCCTATATGCCACTATGCCTCCCAGATATGCCTTATACCCCCTAGATACCACTATGCCCCCCAAGACTTACCAATGCATCCCCAGACTTGTCTCCCATGCTTCAGACTCCCTGGTGTCTAGCGGGGGCAGCCGGTGGACGTCTGCGCGATACGCGTAGACGATCTCTGCTGCTACCCGACATTTCGGCCGGGGCTTCTATGACTGAGCATGGGAAGGTCATGTCATAGAAGGTCATGTGTTCTGTCATAGAAGCCCTAGCGGAAGTGCCGGGTAGCAGCGGAGGTTGTCCACGCGCATCACGCAGACGTCCACCGGCTTGGCTGCCCGAGAAGAGGATCCAAGTCCCCTGCAGCGCTGTGGGGGATCCTCCTCTCTGGCACCCGGTGAAAGTCTGCGTGATTCGCACAGGCAGGTTGTTTATGGGACAAAAGATGGCACAGAGTGGGCTGTGTCTTATGTCTTATGCTGGGCTGTTTGGGGACAAATATGGCTTACATTGGGTTTTGTTTGGGGACAAAGCTCAGCTCAGTTCATAACTGCGTCTGAAAGCAACATCAGCACTGCTCGGGATGAAATGAGCTTTCAATGGCTGATCAGCTGCACACATGCCAAAGATCAGTATTCGCAATGCCAAGCGTTATTAGGAGTGATGGAAAACACACTACACTGTACTCTGGAGCAGTGAAAACACGTTCTATGGAGTAATGAATCACGCACTTCACTCTCTGGAAGGATGATGGACAAAAATGACCAAAGCCATGGCACAGTGTCTGCTACTCTGCATGATTCCCAGAAAGGGAACAGGTTAGCTGTTAAAAAATACTCTCCAGTATAGTTATTAAATCTCTAAATCAGACTTAATCTGACTCAGGTCTTGCTATGGCCTAAGGAATATCAATGCATTTATCTACATATATAATAAATCTTTCTCTCAGTCTTTTCTTCCCCCACTGATGAACCTCTTCATAATATCATTATAATTTAACATTGTTTATATTATACGCGTTTTAAACAGGTTCAGTCAGATATGAATATTCTGGAGTAAGTGAAACATTGAAGTTAAAACTAACACTGTTTCCTAATTTTTTTTAACGGAACTGGAACACAAATTTGTTAACATTATAAATATGTGTACAAAAGTACTTTGTGAGTTCCATAGTTAGATTTTATCACCATAGAAACATGAAATAAGGTTTTTTTAGCATATGATATATACTTTCTTGAATTGTAAGCTCATAGCCTTCTGTCCACATTGCAGTGCTACATTTTATCTAGCAGAAAGTTTATATTTGTCCCACGCTCATGAAACACAGCTCCAAGCTCCAACTGGGCTACTTAATGAGACACAGCAGCTCATTAGTGATATAAAAACCTCATATATCTGGGATTTTTTTTTATTTATTTGAGGACTCCCGGAAGAGTAGGTATTGCAAAGTTTACAGCTTGAAAATCTTTAGCAAAATTAATATTTTGTTCGGGAGAAATCACTGGGATTTTCTCAAAAACAAAAAACTCTTTAAATTCACAGTGTACCTTTCTGTGAATTTATAATAACCCAGACACTATACTTTACAAAGCTAAAATGATATTTTCTGATTAAATAATTTAGGATAATCTGTAAATAATATGTGACTATTTGAATCACCTACTACCCCTAATTCTAATCCAGAGTATGTTTAAAATACATATATATAATATATATATGTATATATCCATATAGCACAGCCTGTAAATATTATATATATATATATATAAACAGAATTTTGTACAATTTGGGTGATCTTTGTTTACTTAAAACATCAAATGAGGTGAATAAGAAGACACTGCCATTAATTTTAACTTTCATTTATTTAGAACTAAATGAATAAAGGTTATCCATATAAATTTTACTGAACATACAGTATCATCTGGTTCACATTTTTGAGATAGTCGTGGTCCGGGTTGGTGGTCTATTAGCTTCCTCATAATTGCACTCATCCCTTTAATATGTTCAGCTATTTCAAAGGCTGTCTTTTATGGCCCATCATGTTTTAGCCCCATTGGGCCAACTTGTCAAATATTTTAATACACTTACTTTTAAACTAATTGGCCCTTTTTTTCGGAAAGCAGTTCCACGGGCCTGGAGGTGCCTACTAAGTAATGGGGTGATTATTAGAGAAATGCACAGGCCTAACAGAAACGTACAAGGTTCATAATTTATACAATACCCAACTACAAGACCACCGGAGCAGCAATGATCAACCTTGTTAAAGGAATTTGCCTGCAGCAGGGATTTTGAGGCCTAAAACAAACGCATACTGATTGTTAGATTTTTTTTGTTTAGCTCACTGTTGCGTTGGTTTTATTTTACCAAAAACTGCTTGTTTACATTGTGTGTGTGTTTAAGTTAAAAGACACAACTATATTAAGGACTTAATATTTGCCTTGGGGTCTTGCATTGTAGTTTACTGTGCTTAACTCATTAACTAAGCATAGGGCAAATAAAAAAAGGGTTGTAAGCCATTATAAGTTTCACTTAAAAGATCCAGATGCATTTTATGAAACATGAGCAGCCGTGTGGATACCTTTTGTGACTGTAATAACTGTGTAGATGTGTGAATAGCGGGTGATAATACTTTAAAAAAAAAAAAAAGACTAACATTTTGACAAGTTTGATGTAAATGCGATTTTTATTTCCAAATGCAAATAGTGTAATCTACATTTGGGCAGTTGTGATTTCCAATAAGTTGCTACTGGTGTTGATTGTGGTTTATAAAGAGCAATCACAGGCCAATGCCAAGTGGGCCAATGGTTGCTATTGGAGGCCAGTCCCAAAATAAAATTCAAAAAATCATGATACATATAAAAACAGAGGGCTCCCTGATTTGAATGTTTTTTCTTTTGAGGACTGATTCCCCCTAATATTTGTGATACCCATGTTTAAATTCTTTATACAGAGGATATATTCTTTTGTACATATGTATACTATCCAATCCTTTATGTCCCTTAATAGATATTTTATAGTTTATGGCCTTAAGTGACTTGAGGAAGAATCTAGATATTATGCAATTAATCTTTACATAAATGAATAAATGGAAAATGTGGATAATAATATTAAAGGAGCTACATAAATAATTTGCTAAATAAGCTGTTTGTATACTTTATAAAGCTGCATAAAAAAATTAAAATGGCTGAATTTTCCTCAAAAATGGTCTCTTACAAGATAAAGCAATGTCACCTTGAAGGAGAAGCATACACCAGATTATTGCTGTATAGCCCATTTGATGAAGGCATATAATATACCTGTGCTTAGTATGTCATGAACCTATAAAGTAATATTTACATGTATTAAAGGTAAATATTAAGTATTAAATGTAAATAAGGGGATGTCCTTTAGCAAACATTGCAAATGGGGATTTTTTAGATGAGAATACAGCATGCAAACCTAGAATGGTTGGCTTTTCCCTTACTTAAAATGGCCACCATCAATAGCTTTGAAACCAAGCTAATCAATTATTCAAATGTAAGAGAAGACACCTGGAGCTCGGGAACACATGGATTCACAAGGACCATCACAATTAAGTACGAGAAGGTCTTCGATGTAGCGGACATTTTATTGTTCATCACAACTTATTCAGAGGTCGATGCCTCAAACGCCAAAACATAGGTTTAAAAAACCCTTAACAGCCGTTGGTTTCAGTGGCAAATGATGCATGAAATAAATGAAATAACAGTAAATTTTGTCTCCTTAGCCATTAATAGTACTCTACTTAAACTTTTATAAAAATCTTAACCATAGCATTTGGAAGTTTAGATTGAAACCTCAAATAATACATAAAATACATATATACATATGACAATATAACATGAGTAAGTGTGAACACTGATTCATGATCCATAAAATATGAATCAAACTCTGAATATATTCTCTTCTCTTTTTATTTTTCGACATTCATTTAAGCTCTTTTGAACTTTAGGTAAGCAATCCATTAACTGTTACACTAACAAGTGTTAATGTAGTTCCTGTCTTTCCTCTAAAGGCTCATAAAACCTCAGGGCTTTCAGGATTTACACATGCTCATAAATCTCAGATCCAGGTGTTTTTAAACCACTTTCCATAATCAAAAATGACACCGCACTTACCCAAATCTTGTAGAATTTCTTTAGAGTGCGTAGCTTGTTTGCACAGTCCAGACCTCTGTAGAATGATTGTCAGGAGTAAAAAGCAAACATTCTGACATATTTTCTTTTAGGATGGGTGCCTAATGAACCATGAGTGGCTTAAACATACAGCTGTGAGAAAGCATGAAAAACTGTAGGGGACATTATACCACTTCCAGAACTTATTCTTTATTGCGTGAAATAGTAGGGAAAAACAATGTAACAATGATTCTTTTTATCTTGAAACTGAAAATTGCGTTCATTTATGTCAATTTTGATAATTTGCTCCATTATGCTTTATGTTCAGTTTTCTTTTTACTTTACAAAAAGAGTAAAAGTACATGACTAGTGTGAAGTCTCAAATATTCCTCTAGTTTAAACAAAACTACTCACTTCAAGTAGAACTCTCTAAATCTGCCAAGTCCAAAAAGAATGAATTCAACTCAATTATGTTTCCATATTCCATTAGAATTCAAACAGTTTTGCAAATGTCCACTCATTATCTTGACAGATGGCACCAATTAGGGAAATAACTCGATTTAGATGAGGTACCCACAATGTTTCCATCTTTCATCCCAATGAGAGAAGAATGCAGTGATATGGTTCATCTCCTGCTAATTAGGGTTAAAATTAAGTTAAATGTGTACGGTAAGATTCTCATTAACCATCCACTCAAGCTGGCATGTGGTCACTGTCTGGAGATAGCAGTATGGATAGGCTTATTTTATCATTAGGCACAAGACTAACACCAAATTAATGAACTGGCATACGTTTATTCCTAATATACAATGCATAATATTTCCTATGAAATAGCAGGCAAATAATAAAGGTAAAATAATAAAAATGAATACAAAAATGGTATATATAGTTGAAAAATGCATGCAAAAGGACAATTATGGAAAGTGAAGGTTTTTGCAAAAGAACATACTGAAAGTGTAGTTGGTGAATTAAATTCACATAGCAGCATGAACACACAAATATATATATATATATATATATATAATATATAATTGATGATGTAATTATAATAGTGGAATTTTAATTATCCTTGGGTATGAATATAAAGAACTGCATGATATGCATATAGGAAAAGGATTAGGTGCTCAAGTGATACAGGACCAATATATATATATATAATATATATATATATATAATATAATATATATATATAATATATACAATGTATACAATTTTTTTTGGGGGGGGGTGATTGTTTCAGCGGCAGGGACATCTCCTTCCTACACGAGAGATCAGGCTGGAGATCATGGCTGGCTTTCAACCAGTACGCCGTTAAATAAGTTATTACTCGCGACACCCACCGGAAGGTCATTGGAGAAAATGGAAAATAAAAACTGAACAATACAGTAAGCTCAGTGATGTCATCGTAAAATCACTGACATACATAAGATGTATGAGTGATCCCTCCATATAGCGCTAACAGCACACAAAAAATGGGTAAAAAGCCCTGACATCCCATTGCTCTGGCACTACATTTAAAAAGTATAACCCCTTCCCATTCACTACCACTAAACCCCTTAAGCCAGAAGTATTAAAAATACTACCCTATAGGGGTATATGGCCCTCTAGAAAAATAGGTTATATTGCCAAACATAAATTGGGTCATTGCTCATGAGTGGCATTTACTGTACAGAAGACATTTAATAAAAATTAGATACCGTACTTACCGGCGTATTACACGCTCCGGCGTATAACACGCACCCTCGCCGGAATCGGAAGTGCGGGAGACGCGGCTACAGAAAGTTATCGGCGTATAACACGCAGGTAGGGTTTAAACTTATTTTTTTAGAAATAAAAGTGCGTGTTATACGCCGATAAATACGGTAATAAACATTTGATTTTTCTTCTATTTTAATATAGATTTTTTTATATGATAATTATGGTTTTATGCATTTCTATCATAGAGAAGGCTCTATTTGAATGACCCTTACTGGATGTATAATACGTAAATTGCATTGCATATACGTTTCTATTTAATGTTTTATTAAAAGGCTTAAACAGCATACCTTATGTGCTGGCCAAAGCCCGTGTAAGTTCTTCAGGGGACATGGCAAGTTTCAGCTGCTTTTTTTAATATGAAATAGACAGCAGGACTCCATAGTTGTTCCGTTTTATTGGTTTTAAGGGTTTTACAAACAATGAGTATTCATTACTATGCAAAAGTATCACCTGACATTTTTAAAGTCTTACATTACACGTAATCCACTTAATTTAAACACATTTATTCTTAAAGAAATATAAAACCTAAGCAGGTCAATATTCCGCAATGGATTTTTTAAAATTATTTTGTAAGCGAGGTTAATTAAAATTTAATGTTGTTGAAGCTAAATATAATGGTTAATTAATAATGAATTTATTGAAATTTAATATCATTAAGAAAATTATTTTATTCATATTAAAAGGTATATGATCGTTTCTGCATATAGTGAAATGTAAGCTAAATTATGGTTTGATAAATATATGGATGGTCCCTGACCAGAGACACACCATTTTGACCTGTGGTCACCAATCCAACATACAGCAATTGCGGATATGTAAGATAACACTAGATCAATTAAAAGAATGCGTATTTTTAAAACACCTTTCATGGATGCAATTTCACCTCTTTTTTTTTACAATGTAGCGAACAATTACATGACTTTTTTCTACCCTCAAATTTTTACTTGAAACCAGCAAGTAGGGCTTTCATTTGAAACCATATTAAGCGTGTTAGTACATTGTTTTGTTTGAAATAAACTGGAAAAAGTGGAGAAAAAATGGAAAAAACCCCCACATTTTTTACAGTTTTGTATACATACAAATTGTACACACATTGAACCAATGGGAAAAAATTATCCCAACTATATTCATTAACTTGTCCTGATTTGGAAACCACCCAACATGGCCAGGATTTTCATCTATTTTGACTAGTATATTGCAAGGCATGCATCACGTTTTTGAAATGTAATTTTTTTCAAATTTGGCATGGTAGTCTAATAACTGCAATAGTCGTCACAGATACTGATTATCCCCCAAAATGATATATTTATGAACAGCAGACAAGTCAAGGTGTTCAACTAGGGCAGTGATGGCGAACGTTTTTGGGCCTGAGTGCCCATTTTTGTGCATCAAAACAAGTTGCAGACCTCAAAGTGCCAACACTGCATATTAAACATGGAGAGGACGTTTTTTCAGTACAAAATTACTATACACAACAGTATGCATCAATATAACATATTAATAGAAAGAGATTATTTTAGGAAAGGCAGTGGGACCCAGGACACCAATTCACACATATATACTAATCCACACATAAACACCAAACCACACATATATACCAATCCACACATGTACACCAATCCACACATATACACCAATCCACACATATACGCCAA